>PVIA01000958.1:178365-333367 GCA_004024845.1 Tonatia bakeri
TTTTTTTTTTTTTTTTTTTTTTTTGCATGTACAAGTTCTCCCAACACCACTTATTGAAGAGGCTATCTTTACTCCACTTTATGATTATGACCCATTTGTCAAATATATTTTTTTAAAGATTTTATTTATTCATTTTTAGAGAGGGAAGGGAGGGGGAGAGAGAGAGAGAGAAACATCAATGTGCGGTTGCTGGGGGACATGGCCTGCAACCTAGGCATGTGCCCTGACTGGGAATCGAACCTGCGATGCCTGGTTCGCAGCCCGCGCTCAATCCACTGAGCTACACCAGCCAGGGCCCATTTGTCAAATATTAATTGTCCAAAGAGACATAGGTTTATTATAGGTTTATTTCTGGGCTTTCTATTCTGTTCCATTCATCTATGTATCTGTTCTTATGTCAATACTGGACTGTTTTGATTACAGTGACCTTGTAGTATAGTTTGTTATCATATAGTGTGATTCTTCCTACTTTGTTCTTTTTTCTTATTGATTGCTGAGGCTATTTGGGGTCTTTTATGGTTCCATAAAATTTTTTGAGATATTTGCTGTAGATCTGTGAAATATGCTATTGGCATTCTAATAGGAATTCTGTTGAATCTATAGATTGCATTGAGTAGTATGGACATTTTAATGATGTTAATTCTTCCAGTCCATGAACACAATATGTACTTCCATTTATTTGTATCTTCCTTAATTTCATTTTTCAGCATTCTGTAGTTTTCCAAGTACAGGTCTTTTATCTCCTTGGTTAAATTTATTCTTAGGTACTTTATTTCTCTTGTTGTTCTAGCAGGTGAGATTTCCCCCCTAATTTCTCTTTCTGATAATTCATTGTTGATGTACAAAAATACCCTCAATTTCTGAATATTGACTTTCTATCCCACTATGTTGCCAATTCACTTATTAGGTTGAGTAGTTTTTTGGCAGAGATTATAGGTTTCCAATCATGTTGTCTGTGAATAATGGCAGTTTTACTTCCTCTTTTCCAATTAGGATGCCTTTTATTTGTTTTTCTTGTGTGGTCACTATAGCTAGAATTTCCAGTACTATGTTGAACAATACTGGTGAATGTGGATACCCTTGTTGTGTTCCTGATCTTAAGGGGAAAGCTTTTAGTTTTTGCCCATTGAGTATGCTGTTGGCTGTAGGTTTCTTGTATATGGCCTTTATGACTCAGCAATTCCACTGCTGGGAATATACCCTAAGAATCCTAAACGTCAATTCAAAAGAATTTATGCGGCCCTATGTTCATAGCAGCAGTATTTATAACAACCAAGTGCTAGAAACAGTCTAAATGCCTATTAGTAAGTGAGTGGATCAAAAAGTTTTGGCACATTTATGCAATGGAATACCACATAGCAGAAAGAAAGAAGGAACTCCTATCCTTTGCAACAGTATGGATGAAATTGGAGAATATTATGCTAAGAAAAATAAGCCAGTTGTTAAAAGACAAATACTATATGATCTCACCTATAGGAAGAATCTAATGAACAAAATAATCTAATGAGCAAAATAGAACCAGAAGCATGGAAACATGGAACAGAATGATAGCAACCAGAGATGAAGGGGGAGTGGGATGATGATGGAAAGAAGGAGAAGAGAATAGTCTTAGAATATGTACAAATGACCCATGGACATGGACAATGGCGTGGGGATTGACTGTGAGAGCAGGGCATATGCTGGGAGGACGGGGGTGAATGTAGAAAAATTGGGACAACTATAATAGAATAATAATTTTTTAAAGGTGTATTTTAAATTCTCTTCTGAGCCATGAAGTAGGAAACTCTGAATGCAAGGCAGAAACAAGTCTGACAAGAAGATCAGCCTAGCAGACAACTTTTATGTGGGAAACAGATAAAATATATTAGAGAGTCAGTGTTAGTCTTGAATTTTCAAAAATCTGCCTGTTATTTATATTTGAACATTTGGACACTGCCAGGCTAGAACTGCAACATGTACTTTCCTGTCTGGGTTGATATCAACCAGAATAATTTTGTGTTGGCAGTTCTTAGGATATAAAATAAGTAGTTTCTCAAAGGTTCAAAAATCATGAATCTTCCAGAAGTTCTTGGGGTTGGAATTTGCTTGGGGCCCAAACTTAGATCTTTCAGATAGTTTGCCAGTAAGATGAAAGGTGAGAACATTATTAACCAACTGAGCCAATGTTATGTTAGGTAAATGAACTTCCAGTTACAGAGATTTAGATGCTAGTTCTTTATCAGATATATGCATGCAAACATTATTCCCCAGTCTGTACCTTGTCTATTTAGTTCATAATTGTGTCATTTCATAAGCAAATGTTTTAAAATTTAATAATGTTCAAAATATCAATTTTCTTTATTGTTAGTGCTTTCTCTGTTGTGGGTAAGAAATCTTTACATAGTTCGACATCTCATATTTTTCTTTTTTTCCCCAAGAATCTTTATAATTTGAGCTTTTTCTTTAGGTCTGTGATCTTTCTTGAATTATTTTTGTATATATTGGGAAGTAATGTATGAGTTTATTCATTTTTTTCTTATATAGATATCCAGGTCTTCCAGGATTATTTCACTGGAAAAAATTTTCTTTTCTCATTAGCAGCTATGACTTTTAATAGTAAAATTAATTCATCTCCACTACTTTTAACAATATAAGAAATGCCACTTAAATGAAATTGTTCTAGATAGATAGTACTCCATCTCTGATAGACACACCAGGCACTGAGGAAGCAATTACTTCTCCTTTGAGGTATTTGCTTAAATAGGTTAGGATTTACCTTGAATTAGCAGATGCAAGCTTCCACAGCCTTGTTCATCTATGAGTATGGTGCCCTGCACAAGAACACACAGCCCATGTGGACCAGGGAGCACAAGTTCCCTCTACACTCCTGCTAGTCAAACTGCTCATGCTTCAGGGCATAGGTGGGAAAAGTCACAACTACAACATGAAAGTGCCCTTTTGTCCACATACAAGAAGCACCCTTTGTAATTCATTTAGAGGAAATACCCTAAGGTTTGCCCACAGGTGACACCTTTTTGATTCAGTTATAAAGCAGCTTTATGTGCTACCATAGGCTCTCTATTGTTTATCTAACCATTCTCGGATCTATAGTGCTTAGTCACTGATTTATTTATTTATTTATTATTTAAAAAATATTTTAGTTATTTTTTTAGAGAGAAGGGAAGGGATGGAAAAGAGAGGGAGAGACACATTGATGTGAAAGAGAAACATTAATGGTTTGCTTCTCACATTCATCAACCACAACTGAACTCACAACTTGGAATCTTACCTGAGACCTTTCACTTTGCAGGATGATGTCTAACCCACTGAGCCACACTGGTCAGGGCTGGTTTTTTCAATAGTAATATATTTCTTCAATTTAAAACAGGAGTCACAGTAGCATTCCTGCTTTTGTTTAATTTTTCAGATTTTGATGATGATTATTGTCATTATTTACTTGTGGCTATTTGTCACCTTAAAATCTTCCTTTATTAAAAATTATGACATTCAGAACAGTATGTTTTTTAAGTAGTGAGGAGAATTCATATAATTGAAGTATGTATCACAAATGTGAAAATAGTGGTGTAATATCCTCTAACATATGTGAATTTTAATCTGAACAATAATTATGTAGTATGTACACCTGAGGACATCCTATTAAGCTTTTATAAAACCACATTCTTCTACTCTACCTCCCAAACTTTCTACTTTCTTGGTTCCAGGTTCTCTCTGGCTATCCTCCCCATGGTCTCAACCATCAAAATACACAAATGGATGCAGAATTTGACAGATGAGATCGCCATAGTGCTTACAAGATATTCAAGAGTCTGTTCATGTCCATTAAGTATTCCAATAAATCTCTATCCACAGATATCAATTCAGAGTTAAAGAGATTCTAAGAACTTCAAAGACTTGCCCAAATTTAGAGAGATATTTAAGAGGAAAACTGTGTCTAGAACCTCTATATCTCCAAGCTATTCTTTGAAACAACCTGCAGGTTTATTCTCTCCTCATATTTTCAAACTCTTTTGATATTAAAAAGAAACTCTTGTTCCCCTTCCCTTTAAGCTAAACACAAGAGCCTATGTGGGATGTATAGAAATAAGAGAGATTAGGGAAAAATGGGAGGGTATTTTTGAAAAGAGGATAATGTATCTAGTATTCATTTCAGTAATTGGGAAGGAAAATTAACAGAAAATATAGTACTATTGTTGAATAATACTTAAAACCCATTTAGAATTTGTGGCCATACAATTAAAGTAGAGAGTGATCTGGTATAGTTGCTCAGTGTCAAATTTAGCTATTTGAATGGGTATGCAAAAGGATCAAAATTTTGATTTAATTAACTTTTGGGTTTTGATGCACAAGTACGAAAGTGGGAGAGAGGGGTTATGGTGGTGAGCTGGAATACAAGGGTATAGTCATACTGAAGACTATGGCAACTTGGTTGAAAGCAATCAAGTGAATGAGACACATGATAAAAATGTTGCTCAGTGAAAAAGACTAAGTGCTGATATAGCCAAAGAATTGTCGGGGTGTACATATTAGAAAAAATGAGTTTGGGATATAAGAAAGAATTATTGAAGTAGAGATTTTAGTAGTTAATGGCAGCTTTCAAATTAATTAAATAACTGATAATTTATCTTCTCCTGAGGACATTTTTTTTTTTTTTACATTGCTCTTAGATAGAGAGGAAAAGAGAGAAACATTGGTATGAGAGAGAGGCATTGACTGGTTGCTTCTCATATGTGCCTGGACCAGGGATTGTGTGGTGTATAACTGTGCCTGGACTGAGGTCAGAGATTGAGGATTGAACCTGCAACCTAGGTATATATGCCCTGACTGAGAATCAAACCAGCAACCTTTTGGTTATGGAATGATGATGACACTCCAACCAACTGAGCCACACCAGCCAGGAACAGCAGGTTTATTTTCTATATAGTAGTATAAGTAGAACAAAAGAGAATGAGCCAGTTGCTAGAATCTGGAGAATAGAAGGTTGTTAAGTGATTCGAAAAGTGTAGTAATAGATAATACAGTCTAATGAGAAGCTGAAGAGGAGTTAAGAGTTTGTTTTTTGTTTTGTTTTGTTTTTTAATTGCAATTATCAGATGTTCTAAGCTCCCAAACTACTATACATTTCCATTGTTTTTACACTTCAGAACTTTCAATTTAAATCAAAAATCACATTCTGTACCACTTTTGACTAATTTTGTTTTAATGGGGATTTGGGGTTAGCTGTGCCACCCCGCACCTGCACTTCACTTTCTGTTTAACCATACTGTCAAAAGCATCACCTCTTAAACAAGGAGCAAGTCTGACAGCACCTAAACCCAGGGAACAAGCCCCTTGATGACCCCATAGGTGCTGAAACCAGACATAGCCCTCAGTGCTCAGGCCGGCCAGCCAGCCAGAAACAGCCCAAAATCTGGCCAAAGACTTTCCCCCAGAGCCATTTGCCAAAAAATGCAAATGGATAGACCAGCTTAGTGTTCCTGAGGTTCACAATCCTACTGGCTCCCCACACTCTGGGAAGAAAGGGAGTCTACTTATGGCAAATAATTCTGGGGTCGAATCAATGCACTGTGACAAAAAAAATCTAAAAAGGGCTTCCATTCTGACCAACCCAACATCATTACTGTACAAGAGACAGTTTTATTAGTTAAGGCACCTCTGTTCATGCTCTAGGTCATGCCTGTTTCTCAGATCCAGCCCAGGCTTATAGGCAAGTTACTAGATAAGTAAATAGGAAAATTGTTCTGCAAAATAGCAACTGTCAGTTTAAGCATTACTAACATTGCAGAAGGAAGCAAGGTTACTAGGGAAGTTTGGACGGCCCAGGATGATGATTTTTGGGACAGGAAATCCTCTCTGAAAGAGCTGACCCATGCTGCTGTCCGACTCAGGAGATGATACTCTGGCTCTGGGTGACCCATCCACAACATCACAGACAAAACGCTGTCTGTTCCTTGTATTCAGGTTTAGAAATTAATTATATAAAAAGCACTCTGTCCTGGAAGTCCCAGCACATCTGTGGGCCTCCCAGAGAACTCACTTGGTCCTCCCTGCCTGGAGCTGGGGAGGATCGAGATATATGGAATGTTGGTAGGAGCTAAGAGGTTTGAAAGAAAAGGGAAGAAAAGTGGTCTATGAGTATGAGAAGTAACGAGGGGCAAGTAGTTCAATGAAACCTCAAGAACCTGTTTTAGACGGAGAGGATAGTAATAGAGATAAAAAAAACAGTTACCATTTAAAACAGATATGGCAGTTTCTGGATCCTCACTCAGGTAAAGGCCAGGTTTCCATTAAAGTGAAGAAGTAGATGGGGAGTTCAGTGATACAAGGTATTTTAATGACAGACTGAAAGTTCCAAGGACATAACAGGATCATGTAAGAGTGCTACATAAAACCAAATTAGGAGATGGGGGGCATATAGAGAGAGGGAGATATAGAGAGAGGAGTAATAGCATGAGTTTCCAGTGATGGTGAGGGTTGGAGGCAGGATGTTATCAGTTCTGTTATCTCTTGGGGGAAGACAGATAAGCACAAACACACACAATTTAAGGTTTACTCAAAATAAAACTACTTAATATTTCATGAGTGAAGGAAATCTATGTTTCCAAAATATATCAATATATTTATTTGCTTTTGTGTTTTTTACAATTTATTTCCACATTAGAAAAGGATATGAAATTAAAAAAGGAACTTCTGGCTAAGATGGAGGTATAGGTAGGTGTAGGTTGCTTCCTCACACAACCAAAAGAAGAACAAGTTTAAAAGCAAAAAATAACCAGAACTGCCAGAAAATTGAACTGTATGGAAGTCTGACAACCAATGAGTTAAAGAAGAAAAATTCACCCAGAGTGGTAGGAGAGGCATAGAGGGGCAGCTGGGGTTGAGAGAATTCACAGCAAGGTGGCAGCCGACAGACCAGGCAGTCGCACATTTGCATGGCGATAAACTGGGAGGAACAACTGGGGAACAAGACAGACTACACAATCCAGGGTTCCAGCATGGTAAAAGAAAGCTTCAAAACCTCTGGCTGTAAAAATCTGTGGGGCAGAAACTCCAAGCTTTACAGGAGAGTTTGTTGGAGAGATCCACAAGTTCCTAGATGTACACAAACACACCCAGCCAGGAATCAGCACCAGAAAGGCCTGATTTGCTTCAGGGGAAAGTGACTGAAAGCTGGCAGAGAGCCAAGCAGGTATCATTGTTCCCTCTCTGACTCCTCCCCCACATACAGCACTACAACACAGTGACGTGGGTTGCCACACTCTGGCAAATACCTAAGGCTCTGCCCCTTAAAATGTAATAGGTACACCAAGACAAAAAATATGGTCCAGTGAAAGAACAGATCAAAGCTCCAAAAACAGAGCTAAGCTAGCTAACCTATCAGATGCAGAGTTCAAGAGACTGGTAATCAGGAGGCTCACATAAATGAATGAGTCTGGTTGTGAAATAGAGGAAGAAGTGAAGGCTATACAAAGTGAAATAAAGAAAAATATACAAGGAACTAACAGTAAAAGGAAGGAAACTAGGACCCAAATCAACAATATGGAGCAGAAGGAAGAAATAAACATTCAACAGGAATAGAATGAAGAAACAACAATTCAAAAACAATGAGGAGAGGCTTAGTAACTTCCTGAACAACTTTAAATGTTTCAACATGTGAATCATAGGGTTTCCATAAGGAGAAGAGGAAGAGCAAGAAATTGAAAACTTATTTGAAAACATATTGAAGAATTTCCCAAATCTAGCAAAGGAAAAAGACTTCCAGGAAGTCCAGGAAACTCAGAGTCCAAAAAAACTTGAACCCAAGGAAACACATACCAAGGCACATCATAATTACATTACTGAAGATTAAAGAGAAGAGAATCTTAAAAGCATCAAGAGAAAAGGAGACAGTTACTTACAAAGGAGTTTCCATGATACTATCAGCAGATTTCTCAAAAGAAACCTTATAGGCAAGAAGGGGCTGGAAAGAAATATTCAAAGTCATGAAAGGCAAGGACCTACATCCAAGATTACTATCCAGCCAAGCTATCATTTAGAATGGAAGGGAAGACAAAGTACTTCTCAGATAAGATCAAGTTAAAAGAGTTCATCATCAGCAAGCCTTTATTATACAATATGTTAAAGGGACTTATCTAAGAAAAAGAAGATCAAAACTGTGAACAGTAAAATGCCAAGAAACTCACAATTCTCAACAACTGAACCTAAGAAAAAAATAAAACCATACTAATCAAACAGCTAGAACAGGAACAGAATCACAGAAATGGAGATCACATGAAGGGTTATCAATGGGGAAGGGGAAGGGGGTGAAGCAGGGAAAAGGTAAAGGGAATAAGAAGCATAAATGGTAGGTACAAAATATGCAGGAGGAGATTAAGAACAGTATTGGAAATGGCGAAGTCAAAGAACTAAGTTGGGGGAATGGTGGTGGGAAACGGTGCAGGGCAGAGGTGAATACAGGAAAGAAAAAAATGACACAACTTTAATAGCATAATCAATAAAATATACTTTGAAAATAAAAAATAAGAATGAAATATAAAAAAAGTAAAAGAGGAGATAGTTGGAATAAAGGGCATTGTGCTACTCATACAGAAAATTAGAGATCCATTTGTAAGAAGGGCTGTCTGAATTGTTTAAGCTCCTTTTTCCAAATGTTGTGATATGTCTTTCTTGGATATTGTCACATCCCTGAGAATGAAAGAAAGGATGAACACAATAATAACGTAATAGCAATCCTGCATTTTCAAGAGACGAAAGCATCCAGAAAACTTAAAGCGCTTCTCATTTCCTCTAGGGATTCCTGTTATATAATTTCCATTTTAAATGAAGCAAAAATACCTCCAATAACCAGAGAAACACTTAAAAATTAAGAAACACTTGTTCTAGTTAATGTGTCTGAATAGTACCAAGAAAAAAGTCTCCCCCAGGAGGTCATTATTATTCAAAAATTACTCTAATTAGGTCATGAATACATTAGGCCTTATTCAGTGCCAACAAGAGAAAAAATAGAATTGGAAATGTGACACACATAACACTCCCAATGTGTTAGGGCGATTTTATTCCAAAATGCCATTAAGAGATGAAAAGGTCACCCTGTAGGGAAGTAATTGGTACAGCGCTCTTGTAACTGATGAAAGAGACTTTTATTTGGGCCTCTTTTTTTTCTTTCTTTGAAAAGGGGTCTTTCTAGATAGAAAAATGTGTGTTTGTATCTCTGTGTGTGTATGTGTATGTATTTCCATATATACAATTCTGATTGGGTGGCTGTTTGGCTGCTTTAAGACAATAAAATGGAAAAAAGAAAAACAAGAGCTCTTGACATATCAAAACAGACATGCTTATAGAGTGAGAACAAATTGCACAGTACATTTTAAGAAAATATGAAAATGTTGTAGGTATTTTTATATGATTATTTCATTAAATTAATCCATCACTATGGCTTCTTAGAATACCTGCTGCATAGACAAGTTTTCTGTTTAATTAGAAAAGAGTATAAAATTTTAATGAGTTGCTAATGCCCAAAGTAAGAGTCTAGGAGGCTGAAAGCCTTTTATTTTTATTTTTTCTTAAAAATCTTAACAGAATCTGATAATGAAACCCCTGAGGTAGTTTGAAAGCTGAATTTGTGAATCTGAAGGAAGCAATATCATACTACACATAGTGCCAACCAAGGGAAGGCACCCATAGGGTTTTCACATGTACTTTTCCCTGTTGAAAACCTGGAAAATGGGACATCGCTTTATCAGTGGTAACATGGCTTTTATTTTTCCTGTACACTCTCACATTGTGAATGCAGTTTTGCACAATAGTAATTGTAACATTTGTAATCAAAATTGCTGTCTTTAAAACATACTAAAATTTTCATCATGTACACAAGATTTTCATTTCAATAGCATAATGTCTAAATGTAAGACACCTGGAACTCACCTTTGTCTTTTATTATATATACACTACATAACTGCAGCCCAACTGTCAAAATTAAGAAAGTAACATTAATAGAACAGTATCATCTAAATTACAGACCTTATTTATATTTTACCAATTATCCCAATGACTACTTTTTGGATACCTAGGATTGTCTGGTGTATAGCATACCAGGGTAAAGAGCTGTGAAAGAAAGAGATTTAAGAGAGTTTGGTTATGAGAATATATTTCCTTTTAGTGCAACATATTCCTTTAACTCAGTAAAAGATACTGAGTGTCAACTTTTTATATAGAATAAATGATACAGCTCCCATTTGTTGAGTGATCACTATAAGTGAGGCACTATACTATTATCTTCATATCTTCTTGTGAACTCCTCTCAGATGATCTGTGACTCAGGTGGTTTGACTTATTTCTTTTCTTTTCTTTTTTTACTTTGTAATGGTATGGAAACAATCCCCATTTAGTGGTAACCATATTTTAAATTTTGATATTTTTCTGAGCTAGGGATATGCAGTGTGATACTCACTCATGATGCTAGGCAGCAGTGGTCAGTTGCAGCTCCCAGATACCCCCAGGGTCAGGAGGGTAAACAACCAACACTTTATAGTGTCTGTACTTCCAGCTTTATTGGAACACTGCATTCAATAAGTTGCATGAGATATTCAGCAATTTATTATAAAATAGGATTTATGTTAGATGATTTTACCCAACTGTAGGTTAATGTAAGTGTTCTGAACATGTTTAAGATAGGCTAGACTAGCCTAAGATGTTTGGTAAGTTAAGTGGACTAAAATGCATTTTTGAATTAAGACATTTTTACTTTACAATGAGCTGCAAGACTTTTTTGTCAAAACTTTGAGTCCAAAACCTAAACTCTTACTCATTTCACCATATTTCACATGGCATAAAACAACAGACACTGATGATGCATTTCCTACTGCCTTGGAACTTATAATCTTCCCGAGAGAAATATATCAATGCATACATACAAAGTCAACATTAAAGTTGGAAATACATCTTCTTGTAAAGTCACCCAGCTGCTGACCTACTCCTGGTGCTTCAATCCTCCTACTCCTTGTCTAATTTATCTTCTTTATAGCACTTATCATTTAAATTTTTATATAATATGCATATTTACTATACCAATATTATATTTTCCCCCCATAGGAATGAAACTGCAAGAGAGAAGACATTTTTTTAATTATTAGGTAATCAACACATACAAAAGTACATTGCAAAAATTGGTCATTAGTAAAATTTTTGTTCAATAAACAACTGAATTCCTTCACCTGATTACTTTTATATATGTGGCAAGTAAAATCCAGACAGATTGAGTTGCTCAAGGTCAGAGTAATTTAAAAATATAAAAAGTAATTGATTTGAATGTAAATTGGTGTCACACAATGATTGGCATGAGTCCCATGGGAGCAAAAAAAAGGAAGATGTAAGGATGGTCTGAATGTGGTAGGACGTGGGGAGCTTCAGAGAGGAGGAAAGAGAGAGTGGACCACAAATAATGGGTAGAAAACCTTTCATGCACAAAGACACAGGGAAAGAAATTAATAGTGCAAATGAGATGGCATATTAGATAATCAGACATACAGGAAGGCTCATTATGGAAATGATGGAAAATGAAGTTTGGAAGGAATAATGTTGCCAGATTATGGGAGTTTTTTTTTTTTTTTTAATTTCAGTGGACAAGTTGAGTGTTTTCTGACAGGTAAACAGTTAAATCACCGATGTCATAATACCTAACCCTCTAAGCATTACAGTTAGCACTATTCTAATGAAAGAGTGATTTTCTAAGGTATATTTGTATATTCATCTTTCATTTTCCTAGTTAGTCTTTGGTTTTAATGGATTTGTTACATCATTGTTCAGGAAATGATTAAACTGATCACTCCTTCAATTATTGTTCACAAATTCTGACAAACAGAGATAAAATATTTCAGCTAAAAATGAGAATGTGAATATTCAGATGTTTCTTTTTTGATTTAAGTACATACAAACCTATCCCAGATTAAAGGTTGTGCAAATTCTGAAGAAGCCATCATTTTTTACCTTTCTGACTTTAAAACCATGTTGATTTATACTATGTGCTCTGACATAGGTAAAGAAAGATCTAAAAATAAAGTATAATGTATCATATTATTTATAAAGTCTCTTTCTTATGACTCTGATTTGTTAAGGATTATTATCCTTATTTTACAGATGAGAAATCTGAGGCTCAGAGGGGTTAAGTGACTGTTACAAGAATATCCATTGGGTATAAATGTCAGAATCTCCATTTACATGTCTTGGCTTCAGGTTTCCTGCCCTTACCATCACATGATGCAACAAGGTCCCAAATTACTAAACACTATTTTGCCCAATTGGCTCTGTGATAAAGGTAGGAAATATATTTACTTATGTGATGTGTTGCTACCTAATGGTTGGGATTAGGTATTGGAAAGTATTATGGATTCACAGCCTCTGAAAGGACTGCCTTTTTGGCTAATATCTGTGAGAAGCTTATTGATGCCATTACCAACTCTGAGATAAATAAGACATGTCATTCTTGCTGCTCGCTCATATTCTATAGATATTAGTCTATTTATGACCCCTCTATTCTCTTCATTACTCTGATTGGCTATTTTTAGCAATATTAAATTAAGTTTTGATACTTTGTTTTCAAAATGTTTTACTATCTGAAAGCTTCCTTACCTTCCCAAATTATTTTAGAAAATTTCTTGAATTTTAATGTTTCTCATTCTAGAAAAATTTTAGTTAGTATTATTTTATAAGTTTTGCAAAAGTCTTATTGATATTTTGATATTAAATTCACAAGTTATTTTAGGCATAATTTTATTTTTATAAAATTGAGTCTTCCTGTTTCAAAACAGAGTATGAATTTCCACTCATCTGATGCTTTTTGGTTCCTCAGTGGAGTTGTGACAATTTCTTCATATTTGGCCTACACATTGCTTATTAAGCTTTCTGTAAAAATATAGGGGTGGGCAAAAGTAGGTTTGAATTCAACCAACTCAGAAAGTAGTGGTGCTAACCCAAGCAGGTCACTGAAATTTAGTTGCATTTACTGACTTTCCAAGACTACAAGAATGGATAAATAATAAAGGCCAGCAATTTGAGCAATTAAAAAGATTGTATTTAAGTGCACTGTGCCATTGTGATATTCTTTTGAGTTCATAAAGCTATTGTAATAAGCACAACCTGCATGTCTTTTTCCATACAAACAACCATACACCTACTTTTGCCCATCTCTGTATTGTATCTTTCCTACTGGCTGAATGAATTAAAATTTTCTTCCATTAACTTTCTATGTGCTTTTAATTATTATATACATTAATATTATAATCAATTACCTTTTTAGATTTATTATTTCTAATTGTTTTAAATTTTCTTACATGTGTGAAATCCCGACTAATGTTTAATACTTTTTCTTTTTCAAAACAGTAATGGGGATCCTCTAGTATTTTATAAATTATGGCCCTGGATTTGAGTTTACAAAATGTTTTTATATCATATTTGGAAAGTCTTTACCTTTTTAATGTATATAAAGGTGCTTTCAATTTCTTTAAAGTTTGGAATAAAGGTTTAATTTATTTTCCCAATGTGCTTTTGACCTCTACCAAGCTGAACATATTTCCCCTTGTTAACTTTTTCATAAGCTAAAATATTTTAATAGGTTTCTTGTCATTGAACCATCCCTGAATTTGTGAAACAAAATCTGCTTGATCATGGTGTAACATTACATTCACTTACTGCAGAATTCATTTTGGTAATATTTTCTTTGTGGTGATTTATTCAATATTTGATGATTATGTGGCCTTTCTCTTTTAATGGTTTATTTTCCTTTTTAAAGAAAGAAAAGGTGTTTCCTTTTTGTGTATAGTAGTAAAAGTGTTTTCGTTGAAGACTTGAAAGAAAGCACCTAAGCAAATTTCTTGCCCTGCCTCTTTTTTTTGGTATTCGGCTACTTGATAACTTTCTCAATGTTTTTTCTTGATAATTTAGCTGGTCAAATATGATGTACTTTACTTAAATATAAATAACTTCTAATTTCCTTTAGAAATCTTCCATTTGATTTTTGTTTTGAAAGTATTTTTTAAATAAGTCAAGAAAAATACTTATTAATTGTTCTTTTAATTTCTTTTTTCCAGGGACTGTTTGAACTGTTCTTACTTCTGATTTTGTGCACTATGCCTTCTATTTTCTTTATTATACTGATCTTTTTTCCTTTCTAAATTCAACACTTAGACTTATTTATCACTGTTATAAATTTTTTTACAATTTGTCTTTGGATCTGTCTTTTTTCTCTTTTTCTATTTTTTCAATGGAATATTTATCAAGTATTGTTTTTAGTCATGTTGTTTAGGATATCTGTTTTCTCTAAACATATTTTTAATATGCACCAGAAACATTTTAATATAATCACTACTTTCTAGGTATTTTGAAATTTTACTTTTGTTTTTATTTTATACATATGAGTTGCTTCAAACAAACACATATGAGGGGATACACCCCTAAAAAACAGAATTATGTTCTGGAAGGTGGGCCCCTTGTAGTACAGGCTTCCCCTGCTAGGTGAGTGTTCTAGGAACCCAACTGTATCACTATACCAGCTGGCATTATTGTGAGAGGCCACATTTAGCATCAGTGAAATTGTTTTGAAGACTCTTTCAATACATTTGCCCTTTACAAGAAGGGTGATTTACCAGTGTACTGGCCCACTCTGTGCTGAGTATTCAGCAGTTTTTGACCAAAAACTACACACTCTGTACCCCACCTTCCCTATTCAACTGATTTCACCCCAAGTGACTTTCTTTTATTTCCCTGGATGAAAAAAGTTCTCAGAGGAAAATGTATTGCCAATGTGGAAGAGGTGACACACAAAAATAGCAGAAGCACTAAAAGGCATCAAAATTGGCAAATTAAAAAACTATTTTGAGCAGTGGAAAAATTGTCTCAATACATGTTTTGCATCAAATGGAAAGTACTTTGAAATTGACTGAATTTTAAACATGTAAGAACAAATACACACTTTTTTATAAATAATTTCCAGGTTTTTTGAACCCCTTTTTTATATCACTCATTTAGTTTAATTGCCATTTCATTAGGCACACCAGTTTCTATTTTTGCGAATGATTTCTAGCAAATTATTGTTTGGTTCAAAATATATATATATGTGTTATTTATTTTTGGTTTCAAGTTCATCAAGGATTTGTTGAAACATATGGTCACTTTTTAAAAAAATAATCTATAGTTGATTATAAGTAAATTCTATTCTCTGTTTTTAGGGATTACATTTTGATATATACTTATGAGAGCAAATATATTCTCATCTTATTCACATTCTCTAGGGCCTTATTATTATAATTATGATGTATTGAAAGCGATGTTTACAAAATCTGATCAAAACTATAATTGGAGAGAATTGTGTGGTTAAAAAAATACCATGGCATATAGTTCTAATTTTGTTAAGAAGGGGACAACTTAAACATGTCTTCAAATTACCTGTCTTCTGAAATATAAACTGTTGAAAGATCTGTCCCATTTATGTGTACTCAGAGATCTTAGTGGCACATTTCAAAGTGTATTTTTCTCAGGTTCCCGCATACTCTGTCAAAGGCAAACCCAATAAAAGTCATCTCAGGAAGCATCTATAGTTTGATAAGCAATGGCCTTTGCAAAGAAGAAAGAGCCAGGCCAGCCACTTTTCCTATGGTTCCTGATGCTCTCTGTTAGAGGCAGGGCTTGTTAAGCATGGCCCTTTCTGTCCTAGTTTTCCTGGGCACAATCTGATCATTAACAACCCTATCAAATAACCTATTAAATAAACTTTTAAAGCATGACCTTGCTCTGAAATCCTCATAAAGAAAAAATAGTTCAAAAATAGGCTCGACACTTTCCCCTAATATTGATTTTATTTTATATTTTTAACATAATTAAATGAGATGAAGACTGCTGACATAAGTTGATTTAAACATGGAACTTCATTAAAGCACTTAACTATTTGTAATGGAGAACTGCTCTCTATATGTCTCGATGGAAACATGATGATCACACAGCTCATTTCCATCAATAAAAGATCAGCTTTCTCTCTGGGTCCTTTTGTGTGAACGTGTGTCTCAAATCTTTTCAGAAACTGCCAATATGTTCTTTCTTTGATAAAAGATTACAAAGTAGAGCTGAAAAATATGACATGGATCCTGAAGGGACAGATGTCTAGGAGGGAACCAAACAGCAACGGAGATAAAGCTTCATTTCTTTCTGTTGTAAGACAAAGAAACCTCCTCTTTTAATGAATGCTCATTTCAAGATATTTTGTTTTAATAAAGAATATCCTATTATTATGGCCAGAAGAGGTGCTTACAACTTACATGACTCACTTCTTCAAAATCTCATGGAAACAAATTAGACATGCACTGTTTTCAGAATCACTGACTTTCCCCATCTCACCCATATCACCTACTGAGTAGGATTTTCCTGTTGGCTTTGCTAGAAGATGATGTACCGGAAGCTGATAATTATGGAATGTTGTTGAGGGCAGTGTTTCTCAAAATGCACTCCTCAACCACCTGTATCTGAATCACCTATGTCCCCTACCTCTGTTGAAATGAAATTTCTGAAGCAATTGGCTCAGAAAGCAGTGTTTTTAACTAACCACTGAGATGATTCTTAAGCATATAAAAATGTAACAGCCTTTAGAGATCGTCTCGTCAAATCCTCCCCTGACTTATATATGATGACACCGTTACACTCAAGTTAGTTAAAGTGTTTTTTAAAAAGTACTAGAATAACCACATGCCTTAGAAAGTATGCTTATATGTGGAAATTGTTAGCCTAAAGTATAAAATCATTAACTGCATTTCAGAGAATTGTGCTTCATGGAAAACCTAATATTAAGTCTCTTGTGCCTGAAGAAGCCTCTTAAAACACAGATTTTACAAGGTTTCATACACCCTTGTTCCTGTTCTAGGCACTTGAAATACAAACATTTCAAGATTCCTGCTATTGTAAAGCACATAGTCTATCTTATGTTACTCTTGAAATTATCATCCATCCTAAAATTATATGAAATATTATGTGTATGCACTTTTTATGAGGGATAAGAGTTGGTTCAAAGAGTTGAACATATTAAAACTGGAATCAGTTGCCCCACAGAATGCATGGAGCCATTCCTGCCCTTCTCAATTGTCTCTGGGATGTGGGAGTTCAGAGTTAGAGTTCTCTGATATGGCTGTTATCTAGGAAGGCATGAGTGGGCATTTCTGGCTTCTCTTTTATAGTTTAAATAAAGATTGAGCTCTTCCCTTGGCTAAGTTTTGATGCTTCTCCTAAACTGAGATTTAGGAGGATTAATGTAGGTGTTTTAACATAAGGAGACTTACAGAGAAAAAAATAAGGTCTTATTCTCCTATCTTATACTAACTGCAACTGAGAAGGGTCTCTAACTCCTAAATGAGAGTGTGCCACGCATACTCACACACAATGTAGTTGAGTGGAAGATTGCTGTGCTGGGGCAAGTGGTGAGAGAGAACATTGGCAGGCTGGCACAGCTGAATATCCACACTCCCCTTTCCTTCTTTTGATGTATTTATTCATTTTTGTAACAGGTCAGCTCTAGATAGAGGCTAGAGAAAACCTGATGTTAGTAATTTCTCTGATAGGTTGAAGAATGGCCATATAGTAATATCAAGTCCTAATCTCTACATTTTATAAATTACCTGGGCAAATTTTTTTTATGGGTGTAATTAAGAACTTTAAGATGAGGAAATTACTCTGGATTATCTGGGTGGGCCCTAAATTCCACCACAGCTGCCTTTAAAAGAGAAAGGCAAGAGGAGACAACAGGCACTTAGAGAAGAAGGCAATGTAAGATGAGGAAGAGACTGTAGCAATGGGGCCATGAGCCCAGGAATGTTGTGGCAGCCACCAGAACTCGGTAGAGGCAAGGGAAGGCTCTCTCCTAGACTTTCCAGAGGGAGAATAGCACTACTGGATTTTGTACTTCTGTCCTCCAGAATTATGATGGAATAAATTTCTATTGTTTTAAGCCACCAAATTTGTGGTAATTAGCTACAGAAGTCTCAGGAAACTAATACAGTTGTCATGTCCCATACCATATGATGTGCTAATTCTCTAGGTAGCCTGCCTGGACCTCAGTGGAGAGTTTTCAGTTTTCCTTTACTTGCTCATGTATCTTTACAATAAGACCTTATAACCTGAATAACGATAATTTTCTGTTCCTTGGAACATGAAATAATCTACAGCACTCTGCTTATGAGCTTGTTTTCTATTTTTCAGCACTTCTCAAGATGCCTTCTTCATCATCAGGCCAGTGTGTGCTTAGCTTAAAGAAGGTGAATTATTTTGATTAAAGATGTATACAACACTTGATCAAAATGAATAAGATTTAAAATAAAGTAGGAATAAGATGTCTTAAAAGCTAAATAATGGGAATTAAAAAATTCCATTTCAGATTAACTATTCCCTCAAAAAAGTTAATGGAACTAGAAATCATGGCATAAAAGTGAAAGACCAATATTAATTTATGTGCATGTAATATACTAAATATGGACATAATTTATTTGTAGTTCCTCCTATCAAAAAGTAGAATGTATTCCTAATCTTTGGAATTTGGGCTAGTCTATAAAATACAAATTTGTTTTAATTGAGGCACAACTGATATATAACATTCTATTAGTTTCAGTTGTTTAACAAAGTAATTTGATAGTCTAGTTAACATCTGTCATCATATATAGTTACGTTTTTTCCTTATGATGAGAACTTTTAGGATTTATTTTCTTAGCAATTTTCAAATATATAAATACATTATTGTTATCTATAGCTACCATCGTATATATTACATCCCCATGACTTCTTTATTTTACCAGAGTGATAGCCAGAGTTCCAGAGTTTGGCTTGAAGAGACATTGATGATTTTTCCTGTGCCCTCCTGGGGCACTGCCCTGGTACAAGAATGTAAGGAAAAGCCCAGCCTACTGGAGGCTGAGAGGCCCTGTGAAGAGAGCTGAGTGTTCTTCCTCTGGAACTACCAGGCATATCATTGAGCCCATCGAGTATATTCCCATCCAGAGGACTCTCCTTCAATGCACTAACCCAAGTGAGCCTTGTGAAACTAGCAAAAGAATCTCTGACCATCTCACAGAATTGTGAGAAACATGTTTAAAATTGTTCTTAATCCTTGATATCTTTACTGAGATACAATTGACATACAGTGAAATACAAATATTTAAAGTATATAATTTGATAACTTTTGATGATATTTAAATATATGCCACCATCACCACAGTTAAGATAACATTTTCATCACCCACAAAAGATTACTAGTGTCCCTTACTAACATTTCCTACTTCTTCCTACCTCCTATCTCTACCCCACCATTCCCAAACATAATGATCTGCTTTCTGTCACTAGAGATTAATTTGCTTTATCTACAGTTTTATAAAAATAAAGTAATATAACATCAATTTTTTATGATAACATAGTAATTTGATATTTATGTAACTTATGAAGTGATCTCCCCAATAAATCTAGTACCCATCTGATACCATATATAGTTAGCATAGGAAATATATTCAATAATATTGTACTAATTACATATGGAGAAATACAATTTTTAAAGCTACTGAATCCTGAAATGATTGGTAATACAGCAAGATATAATTGAAACAAGGAGTGTTTTCCTTCACAGAAAATTTCCTCTGGAAAATTGCCTTTAGATTCTATTGAGAAACCACACCCTCTGTTATGGACTGAATTGTGTTCATCCCCCTGAAATTCATATGTTGGAATTCTAACTCCAGTAATGCAGAATGTGACTGTATTTGAGATAGGATCTTTAAAGGGATAGTTATATTATAACGAGGTCATTAGACTAAGCCCTAATCCAGCATGACTGGTGGTATTTTTACAAGAAGATTTGGACACAGACATGTACAGAAGGAAGACCATGTAAAAGTACAGGGAGAAAGCAGCCACCTGCAAGCCAAGGACAGAGGCCT
The DNA here is from genome assembly GCA_004024845.1 of Tonatia bakeri. Classification (NCBI taxonomy): domain Eukaryota; kingdom Metazoa; phylum Chordata; class Mammalia; order Chiroptera; family Phyllostomidae; genus Tonatia; species Tonatia bakeri. Next base: position 198,315 of record PVIA01000958.1, read on the forward strand.
GGAGCAGATCATTTCCTCATGGTCCTCAGAAGAAAGTAGTCTGCCAATGGGTACCCCTACCTGAGACTGCTAGCCTCCACAACTGTGAGAAAATGATTTTTTTGTTTGAGCCATCAAGTCTGTGGTGTTTCTTTTACACCTGCTTTAGCAAACTAATACAACCATGTATTTGTGTGTGCCCTCATGCTCCTTTAAAAATATTTTTTGAAAAATCACACTAAATTATTTTGCCAAACTTGAATATCCACCTTTTTAATAGACCTGGATCACTCTCAAAAGGTACAGTTTTGTTTCACTCACAACAATCAAAATAACATGCAAGAGACTCCAGAAGCAATTTCCAGAAGAGCTCCCTAAATATTTTGAATGACAGCATAATTAGAAAGTACAGTGCTGCCTTTAGTTAGTACACTGAAGAAAGAAGCCCCAATTTTTTAAACAAAAATCATTGTTATTTTATAGACACATTTTTTTTTCAATTCATTTTACCTTGTTCCTCATCTATATGGTACATGTTTTGGGAATAACTTTAGTCTGTGTAAACATCTGCGTTAACCAGGGAAATAACATAGTTTGGAGTTAATAAATGCTCTATAACAATGCCTCAGATCTGTTTTATGAGCCTGTTTAATCTAAAAGTGTTCTTCCTTTTCAACCATATGCCTCTACCCCTCTCTCACTCTGGCATTATTAGATAAGTAGAAAGAAACTTTAATAGCAAGGAAGATAATGAAAAAAATTTTATTATCTGAACTGATGGGAAAAGGAAGAGTGCCAGTTAGACAAAAACCCTAATAAAGGAAGGATTAATTTCTGCATTCTCTGGTGGTTTTCATCTCATTGCTTCCTTTGCTGTCTCTCACAAGATATATAAATAAATGAAGGACTTAGGGCTACAGATTTAATAACTGTTATTTGTTTAAAATGTAGAGATACAGTTCACTGCCACTTCTTTCTCCAATTAAATCTCAGGTAAATTACTCTTCTACTTTGTATGAATCTACAATGATGACAGCCACTATATTAAAGATTTATCTCAAAGAAACGAAAAATATGACTTTCTCAGTTTTCCAGCTGATAGAGTACTAGTTAACACAACCCCTTTTGTGTCCCTTTCCCCTGACTGCGTTCAGTTTACCCGTAAAAACCAGAGGTGCTCCTTTCTAAGACAATTGCCTGGATAGCTCAAAGAATATTAGCTCCAGGAAGAATTATCATAGTAATTCTTTGGACTACTCAGCCAAACACAAATCAACAAGTCTTTTTCTAAGTTAGAAGTGTCTTTTACAAAATGCCCAGGTTAATATCTAATTGTCTCTACATTGTATAAAATGGCAAGGTTGTCATGACAACTGGGTAAAAATTTTAGCTAGAATAATGTTTTATTTTAAAAGAATGAAGCAATTTCAAGCTTTTTAGTGCTCTCTGGAATTATAAAAATTGCTTTATATCCCCATTTTTAGATTGCAGGAGGTGATTGATCATTTTTTAAAAGCTAGCTTACAGATTCCCTTAACACCATTCTTGAAAAAGTGTTTTTTTTTTCTTTCTATTTTTTTTTCTGTGGAGCAGAATTCAACACTTGTGAATGAAACAAATAATTTTACTGTTCATTAGTTCATTGAACCTATAGCACTTGAATATAACAAATATTTAGCTATAGCTCATTTGACTGATATATTATAAAACTATCCTGGAAATAAATCTCTGGTTACTATATGAAGAGAAAGAGTACTTTTACTTTTCTTATTTGTAAGATAGAAAATGAGATGTATATTTTAAAATTTCCAAATGAATGCCCACTAACAAGACATGGAATAGTTCTGATATTTGGAAAGGAACATACACAGTTCTCTCTTTTTAGTAAGTTTTTCTTTTCTTCAGAAGCTGCTTCAATTATAGTTTTTAATAATTGCAGAATTATTTCTAGAATGTTGCCTTTGGTCATTGTGTTTGACAATCCTGAACTTATAAAAGACTGAATGCTTCAGATTAATCAATTAAAATTTCTATAATACTAGATGTGCTTAGCAACAGCCAAAGAGAAGTAATTTTAGAATATGTATTTTTGGGGATACTGACCTCAAAGTTAGAGGAATTTTTGTGAAAACCTACTACACATGTTGGTATCACTGTATCTATCTTTCCTACTTTAAAACTTAGCAGGGAAAGGCTCAGTAAATAAAAGGGAAACAGACCCCAGATGACAGGTGCTGGTATCTAAAACTATACTCATCACAAAGGCTGTGATCACAAGTGCTGGGCTGGGACATTCAATAGCAGAGGATGGAAAAATCAACAGTTTTCCCAATAGGAATTTGGAGATGGCTAAATCTCAGTGCAGGTATCAGTGTGTGGAAGTCCAGAATAAAGCCACAGGGGCATCCCAGCCAATGAAATTGCTGAAAAAGGCAATAAGATTTCGAGGGCAGAAAGTAGACAGAAAGGAAGTACAAACTTTTCTAGTAGGTTTTAAGGGTCTGACCAACACACTGAGATTTGAGAGTCATGTTTCTATACTTTGGACAGGAACTAGTTAAAGCACGCCAAGGCCCAATTTCTAAAAGGCTGAGCTCTCCAGGGCTTATGTCTACTCAGTTTCTCAAGACCAGAAACCTTGAGCCATCTTTGAATCCCCCATTTTCCTTGATCTTCTACATTCAATCCTTTAACAAGGCCTACTTGTTCCACCTCCAATAACAATTTTAGTCTACCAACATTTCCAATCTACTTCCTTCATTGGCTAGGACTCTTAAACAGTAATCCTGATTTCACTCTTTCTCCTCCCTCACCCACCCAACCTCCATACAATAGCCAGAATGTTCTTTTAAAAACAAATTTCAAGTCACTTAATTCTCTTATTTAAATATTTTCAGCAGGTTCCCATTGCACTTACAGTACAAGCCAGAATCCATCATGTACAAAGCCCTGAATGATCTTTTCCCTTTGCAAATCTCCAACTGTGTCCTGAACCACCTCCTTCTTGCTCACTGTGCTGAGAGCCACTCTCTCCCTCTTTGTGTTTTAGGAATTGTGATATTGCTGAGCAGCAGATGGGGCCACAAAGTCCAGCCTCACAAACACTGGACTGCATAGGCTGGGGATAGGCAGAGACTGATTCCATTCTGAATGTAGACTTTTAATCCTCCTTCCCTGTCACCCCAGTTTTGACTTTGTAATTATTCTGCCAATGCCAGAGAAGCGTACAACCCCATGAAGTGGCTTGGATACAGGGATAGGGTCCTCACTGCTGGAAATTGGTATAAGGAAAAGAAATGGCCCAAGTAAGATGCCATGGTTTTTACTGAATCTTGTGGAAGTATCTTGGCAACACAAGCCACTAACTAAAGTAAATAGAAAGACTCCCATTCAGAATGAGTGGCTCTGAAATGAAGGCTTCGGAGGTGAAGGAAAGGAATACAGTAACTAGAGGATTCAGAAAACAAAGTAAAACATCTGTGCATCCCACCTTGGTGCTGATGACAAAAATCAGGAGGACCCCCTCCCTGCAGGCATCATCCCTTTAAAGAAACTTAAGTATTTGGCAAAGCTATTAGAAGAAGCACATGGAGAACATTGCAAGTGCCCCCCCTCACTACCTTAATCAAAATATTTCCCTTTGATGAGGAGCTCACTTAGAGGAGATGTAAGGAGCCAGTTTTGCCTCGATTCTCCAGTGTTAGAGCCGTGATGCGTGAACCTGCCAGTGCTTTGTACTCCAGTTTCAGCCTCCTATTTCCTCACCGTCCAGTCCAGACAAGGCTGTCACTTAGAAGATGAAATATATTTGCAAATTAATTAACTTTGTCCAGCAACTGGAGAATTAGATTTCTGTTATGGATTCTGTCTGAGTGATGGATTCTCAAGACAGTGAAGGAATTAAATACTACTTTTTTTTCCTTTTCACTTTTTCTGCAATAGGATCATGTGGCTCTCATTGTCCCACTCCTTTCATCCATCTTCCACTCATTAGTGCAGTCCACCTACAAAGCCAGCAGAATTTGCTTTGGTTGATGATGATTTTTGTGAGTATTTTTAATCTCTGTAAACTCCTTATTAATTCATTACAAAACCTAGAAGTTAATAAACATTAGGTTGAAGACAAGTAGGAGGCAGCTGTATCGGAACAGCACTTTGTAAGGATTTTCTCTCCTTGACTGGCTCTTTGTTCTGATTCTGAAATGCACAAGGAGGTCAGAGGAATACAAAATGGAGACAAGGGTTTACAGAATCTTGGGTATGCAGTGTAAGCTCGTTAATAGATCTTTGCAATTAAAATTCTCAGGCACAGAAAAAACATTTCTTGTTCTTTCTTGGCCAGTATAAAACTATACACTAATGTTAGATGTGTTTATTTGTGTTGACTTGGATTTGAAGCAGTTTATACAAAGCTTGATTTTAATGATACTGGAATGTACAATCTTAGAGGAGTATTGCCCTGATGAAAACAGAGAAAGGTGGAAGAGAGAATATTTCAAGAACATGTTTATTCAGATTACGGTTTAAAGTGATATACTGAAATATCATTCTTCTCTCTCTAACAAACATCATAGAGTGAATACACCTAGGAATCATGCCTATACCTATAATCTTAAATTTTTTTATAAATTATTCCTGGCAAATGAACAAGTAAGAAAAAAAAAAGAATCACGGAGGGAATATATTCAAAATGGTGACTGTATGTATACCTGTGACTCATTTATGAGCATATAGCACATAACTATCAGGCTTCCAGGGTAAAGAAAAACTGTTAATTAAATATTTTCTGTGTGTATTTTAATTTTAGTTTAATGTTTAAAGAGCAGAATGGAAATGATCTAAAGAAAGGCTAATGGAATTTAACAACCTGCTAAAAAGAATTGAATTTGAATTCCTTGAAGATCAGGACAGTATCTTTTCCATTTTGTATGTCTAGGGCAATCAAGGTGACTGAAACACTGTAAACAATCAATAAATATTTAAATGAAAGCAGCAAGGGAGTTCATTTTTGGTTGGAGCTTTAGTGGATAACAATTAATATACATTTTTTATTCTTATGAGATGTTTCTCAAAATTCCAGTGGTTAAATCATTAGGATTAACTTCTTGATTTTATTTCAATTATTTCTGGAAAATGTTTAAACTGAATAGTATACAAAGTTGTCTCCCCCTTCTAAATGATTCCCAAAGACAGAACTAGGTTAATCTTGCAGTCTCTCCTAAACTTAGTAAAACGAGGGCACTCTAAGAAAAAGGCAAAGCTTTACAGTCCCAGAGGATGGCGACTGAGAGCTCTGTTTCTCTGAATATGGCGGGTGAAGGCCTGGATGGCAGTTGGCTCCATGTACTGATGAAAGTGCCCCCTCTGGGATGATGCGTGGCATTCATTCAGATGTTAAACAGTTAGTATTGCCATTTTTAAAAATCTTCTCTCTCTCTCAGCATTTGATTCTTGTGGTACTTAACATTTAGCAAAGGTATAGTTTGCTTCATGTAAATCCATCTGAGTTTTCCTAAATTTATTTTTTTAAGTTTTCTTTATAAAATGAAAACATACTGTATTGCTGAATATTCCATTCTACCTCAGCATTCCAATAGTGGTAAGTAACCTCTGAATTTTATATCACTCTCATAGATTCAAATCTGTGAGAGTGTATAAATATGAGGATAATAACTTGTAGATATCCCTTGCAATGTGGTCTTTGTGGGTAAGCAGATTAATTTTCTTGCCCCCCATAAGCCATTGCAGCTAAACCTGATGTTTAGTGTTCCTGGAAAATTGCACAATTTCTTCCAGAGAGGAAGGAGAAAAGGAGAGATGGTCCCTTTTGGCTGATGGTCTGTGGAGGGAGAAGGCAAAGTTGGTGAGTTAGAGAAGTAACTTCTGACTTCAGTGTGTTGAAAAGGTTGAAGAGAAATCTAGAATCAGGAGATGTTTTGAACCATTTTCTTATTTTATTTGTCTGAGAAGAGAAAAGGACCTGGTCCAGTTTGGGGAGGGTGGGGCTTGTCTAGAAGAGAAAATTGGCTCAACAGATGATCCTGAGACAATGCTCCTGGCTCCTCCCCCTTGTATATGGCAGGCATGCAAGGGGACCAGACATTTCTATAGTTGCCTTTGACTTGACATGACATGTTGAGAAGGTAAGTAAAGTACCAGTGGCCCAGGGCTAGAATGAAGAAGCAGATGACTAGAACCAGGCTTCAGCAGGTCCTGTCAGCACCTCACTCTCAGAGGCCATGCAGAACCAGAGAGTGTATCTGTGGTCATCAGTCCAAAGCCCAGACCAGACCAGCCAATCCGTTGCTGTAATGAACCCATTCTTGGTATCTGAACCCCATTCTAAGATTCCCATCAACCTCAGGTGTATGAGCTCATATAAGATAGTTCCTGCTCTCACCTAACAGCCTGCTGCCAGGTTAGACAGCTGCAAAAGGTGATGTAAATGTGAATGGCATTATTCATCTAAAAGACAGCTGAATATACAAAACAGATGACTGATACTAGAGAACAAAGAGACTGACTGTTAATGGCAAAAAATGTCCTTCCCTCTACCCTGATCTAGCAATATTGGAGCAATTACAGAGGATTAAAGAAATGGTATTTCTGATTGTCATCTGAGTAACTGTGTGTATTCCAATTCAACATGATGTACTACTGTAGAAATACAAACTATTCCCTTAACTAATACTTTTTCCCTGCTTGTTGCTCAAGCAGGATCCTGTTCCCCTTATATGTAGAGAGGGCTGTCAACATTGCTTCATCACAACTCAGCAATGCACCAGCTATCACATTATGTTCAGTTATCAAGAAGCAGAGCCTCTTTGCAGTCTCGCTTCTTTGCCTCCATTCTGGATGACAGGAACGGTAAGAGGCAGCAGCACATACTGGATTCAAAATCACAAGTGTCTTTTCCTTCCCCCCAAAAGCTAAGTATCTCTTAGGAACTGCATCATTTTCTCATATGAGCTGCAATCAATTTTTCCTCCTCCTCTTCTTTTTTCTAGTCTTGAATTTTGTTTCTTCTCCCCTCCCCCAACTCAAAGCATAAACTGTAATGTTAGAATTTCATGCTCAGCCAACTTCTTTATGGCCACTTAAGAAGCATCAGTAAGGTCATATACCTGCTCTTGGGAGCACTGCAGCCTGCTTTTTATTACATGTGGGCAGCAGAGGGTAAAGAGTGGTCAAACACTAAGCAACAGATCCCTCCCCTCTGGTAGCAACTCTCTGTTGAGCATGTAAAATCCCACCCCCATACACAAATACTGAGATAGTGACTCCTGTCTATATTGGAGTCTACAGTTTAAAATTCTCCTGCTTTCATTCATTCACTCACTCACTCATTCATTCAATCTAATTTATAATCTTCATTCTTTGATTACTCCTTGTTCTTCATTCTCTCTACTCATTTTTTAAAACAACTCAATATCAGCATGCTGACATTTTGAGCATATGTACATTCTTCTCTGTATCTTTTCTTATAATATCTCTCATATCCAAAACACAATATATTTCTTTAGCTCTGTGATTTTTATAAACATTAGCATGTTTCTTCATTTTGTCCAAAATTCTTTAAAATACTATATGCAATAAACCTCACATTCAGATGCATAAACAAGTAAGTGCCACACTCTAGTAACATTTAACTACAGAACAATTTTATATTACAAATTCAAATATTTGTATTTTTAATTTATTTTGCTTTGATTAAGCTCACTTAGCAACCCCTGCAAATTACACTGTATAACACAGTCTAATTGCATTATGCTGCTCATGGCTTCAAAGTAGTGGGTTTAAGAATAAAGATTGGGATTAGGTTTCATCAATGGCTGTGTGATCTTGAATGAGTCATTTATCCTCTTTAAGCTTCAGTTTCCTCTAGAAAGTCCACAAGGTATTACTCATACCAACAACTTCTTCACAGGACTGCTGGGAGTGTTAAGTGAGAAAAGGTATAAGATCCCCGAAAAAACAAAGTATGACCAAACTGTGCTCAGGCAGAAATTTTTTTGATTGTATCATCCTTAAGAAAAGACTGAGATTGAATTACAAATTGAGAACAAAATAGAACTATTTCTTCTATAGCATCAATCGTGAATGTGTCTTTCAGACTTTTAGACTTCCCTGTGACCAGACCTGGCATCTTGTGTATCAGGAGGCCTCGATAGTATTTCTCTATTAGTAAAAAGTAATGAGATACCACATCAAGGAGTTATACGTTTAGCACATTTTATATGTGCTGTAAATTTTATGTGACATCTATTGTAAGTTTCTTCTCCCTCTCTCTAAGTCCTTTCCTTGCTGCCTACACCTCTTGATATAAGAGGGAACTAATTGGTAAAACAAATATAATCAATCAATATAAAATTAAGTAGTCCCTGCTACATGTCTTGCTTGTTAAGGCATAAAAGCAGCCCTGGCTGGTATGGTACAGTTGGTTGAAGTGTCATCCCATTCACCAAAATGTCATGGGTTCAGTTTCCAGTAAGGACACATGCCCAGGTTGCAGGTTTGATCCCTCGTCAGGGTGCATACAGGAGTCAAGCAATCTATGTTTCCCTGTCTCTCTGTCTCCCCACCCTTCCTCTCTCTAAAAAAATCAAATGGACATATTCTCATGTGAGGATTAAAAAAAAAGATACAGAAGCCATGTAAGATAAGGTTTCTAGAGATTCTCAATGAATCTATCTGCCATTAAAAAATGTAAAATGGCACAGTATCAGGGATCTTAGAGTTATTTAAATGACTCCTCTACTACATGAGTACCCTGTACAAGGGAGCCCCTAATCCATTGTTCAGCCAACTATTAAATATATCCTGTGACAAGGATATTGTTATTTCAGAATCCAGACTATCTGTCCCTTTGGGCTGCTCTGAGTGGAAGCTTCCTTACGTTAACTTTTCTCAGTAGCATTCATCTCTACATCTCTAACTGTGTTCTGTGTGGCTACACATTTAGATGCTTTATCATAACACTGATGGATGAATGTGTTAATTGTTCAGAGAAGAGAAGGGGGAAACTAGGACCAAAGCAGGTTAGAAAAGCTTGGCTTGGGCTTAGAAGAAAGCCCTAGATTTAAATAATTGAAAGGGTACAATGCATAATCCGATACAAAGAAGAGCATAGCCAAAGCCCAGAAGCAAAAATAAAGGGGAAAGTCTCAGAGACTCCCTTTCTCAGGACCACTTGCACTTTGAAAGGAACTAACTGCAGAGAGCAACACTTTGACTAGAAATGAGGGCTCGATCTAAGAATAGTAAAGATGACAATACTTTTACAAATTTCATTTGGTCCATAACCTGCCCACCCCCACCTTGAAAAATATAAGGCAGTCCTTATTTTTGGAAGTCCAGAAGTACTTAAGAGAGGAATTTTCTGCCTTAGGGAGTAACTTCAAAGAATGCCATCCATGGAGATTTGTAGCAGCCCTGTAATTTTACACACCAGGGGGCAATTAGGTTGTGCATCTGGCCTTCCTATGCTGATAAACTTAGCTAATGAGTCACAAGTGTGCTGGTGGTGAGCTGAGAAATCCAAATTTTGGGAGCTCCTAAGAACAGAGCAGGCATGAATCATGTGCTCTGAAACAGTTCTCGTCCAATGACCAGTGCTGAAAGTCGGAATGGTAGGGAATTTTCAACAGCAGTAACCAGCAACTCTGTGTCCAAGAAACTCAGGAAGAATTCATAGTATCTAGGATACGTATACATTTTCAATTCAGAGTAAAGCAAAATGCCTACTGACTCATGGAGGAAGGAAGGGATTTCTTTTAATAAAGTACAAAGATAAGGTTTGCATCTGTGTTTTAACCCATTCCCTCCCTATTTCAAACCACTCTTGTTTTGTTTTGGCACTTTTTCCAGTCCTCCCAGAAAAGGCTTTTAAAAGAAAATTTTTCATTTACAGACCATCAAACTTGCACTTCCTATAGATATATACAAATCTTACTAGGCTCAGAAGACTAAAAAAAATCATCTTTTTGCCCAATGACCCTTCCATCCCAGAACATACACACACATCCCAAAACAAAGGGTAAAGAGTTGAAGTCCACAGGTTGACAGTTTGAAAACCTCAATGGAAAAAATGTATAGGACAGTGTATTGAACAAAGCAGATTGAAGAAAATAAATCTTTCTGGATGTAATAAATGTACCTCCACTCTCTATAACTTTGCTGGCCCCGATATTTAGACAGTGAAATTAGTCAATACCCTACTATGATAAGGAGCTTCAAGTTCTCTGGAGAATTGTATTATTCTGTAGAATGGAGAAAGTCAAAACATAAAATATTTTTATTTGTTTATATGAGTTTGTTTTTCTTAGTATTTATTGTTGGTACAAAAATATGTAAATATTATCATACAGCACTTGGTATTAAAAGAATATACTGGCAACTGTTGTTATTTCAAATCATTTGGGATTCTATTTTGGTCTATCATCTGAGGTTGAGTGTGCGACTGTATTATGAGGAGGTGTAAACGAAGTGGTGTGTAATGAAGAAAAGAACACTAGGTTAGGAGTCAGATGAGTAGCTCTCCAGTAAAAGTAACCACAATTTATTGAGTGCTTACCATGTGCCAAACCTTAATAAACCTCAAGGCTACTCTAAGAAATAGTAGATGCTGATATGATCCCTAATTTACAAAAGAAAAACTGAGGCTGCATGATTGAAGTAGAACTTGTTTGAGGTCATCCAGTAACAGTTGGAGCCAGATTTCAATTCCAGACTGTCAAATCCCAAAGCCCACATTTTCATCTCCCCAGTAGTCACTGAATCTTGTTGTTTGCTAACTGCATGAGTCTTCTCCTTCCTATGCTTCCATTTCCTCATCTGTGAAATGGGGATGACAATAATAGCAACCTTTCTCAATCCATAAAATTACAGTGAATAGGAAATAACATTGAATACATGAGTGCTTTGTCAAAAATAGAGCATAAAGAAAATTTAACATTGCTGTACTTGTTATTTCACTAACATAAAACAAGGAGAGTTCACAAGTTGCAAGCTCACTCTTCTTCAATCATTTCTCAACATAGATCAATCTTCTAAATCCATGAGTAAGTGATATTACCCACTCATAAAGCGGGTGGCTATGCATGTGACATGATTCTCTCTCTCTGTGGCCTACGGATGTCTAAAACATCACAGGGGACCTTAAGGTAAATCTCATGAGGGCTTAAGGTAAAAAGAGGAGTGGCCTCTAGAAACAAATAAAAGTTGTGAAAAACTGGATTATTTCTACATCAATCGCAGAAATCCAAACCATGCCTTGAGCTTCTACTGCCTCTGCCCCATCTTCACTTTTCACTTCTCCACTGTGCCCACCACAGACAGCCCCTCCCCTGGAACCTTCTGGTCCTCCTTGTGCTCCAGCAGCTAATGGAACCTTAGGTATAGCAAGAGCTTTTCTGGCTCTGGACTGTAACCATCTCTATGCTGATTGCTTGGTCCTCAAGCCACTCTTCCTATTAAATATTTTTAATATAACCTTGAGAAATACTCCTGATGAAAGGTAACATTTGAAAACTTATTATTTGTATGTTTTCATCTTATTATGAATGAATTAGTGGATATTTTGATTGATAAGGAGAAGAGTTACTCTCCAAGCCTCCAGGCTTGCTTAGTCAGCATAATGAGCATGCTGTTTTTCGTACGTGTTTGCTTGCTTGTTGCCTCTTCTCCTTGTGGACAAGAACTCTTTCTGCCTTATTGCCTAATGCAGGGACTCAATCAATGGTGACAGTGGGCTAAGGCATTAAGATGGATGAGAGAATAGGGAGGATGAGGGGGGAAAGGTTGTAGATATGGGGAAGCAGCAGGTCTATTGGTATTGTCCAAAACTGGAGATGGCTAATACTAGATAGGAGAGGGTATACTTGACTTTCTGAACATTTTCAGACATTCCACATTCATTAATGCTCTGTGTTAATATAGATTTTGTTAAACATTCCTGTTTCATGCCCTTTTTGGGAAACCACTGGAATTTGCTCAGATGTATTAAAGAGAGCACAGGCCTCAAAATCAGACAGACTTGAGTTTAAATTCTGTTCCCACTTTGAAGGTATTTGATTTCTTGCAAGAAACTGCAACTTACTGAACTCTGATGTCCCCCCATGTAAAATGGGATGCATTACATACACCTAAATGCATGAGAAATAAATTATGGAACTGGAGAGCACTATGCTAAGCGAAATAAGCCAGACAAGGAAAGACATATACCATATGTCTCACCTATAAGTGGAACCTAATCAACAAAACAAACAAATTAGCAAAATATAACCAAAGACATTGCAATTAAGAACAAACTGACAGTAACCAGAAGGGAGGTAGGAGGGGATAATGGGGTGAGAAAGGGGGAAGGGTTTCCAGCAACAACTATAAAGGACACATGGACAAAACCAAAGGGGGGTAGGATAATGGGTGGGAAGTGGGGATGGGTGGTGTGGGAGAGAGTGGTAGGGGGGAAATGGAGACAACTGTACTTGAACGATTATTCTAAAAAAGTTTTAAAAATGAAATAAATGAAAAACAAAATGTGCAAAGAACTCTGAGTTGTCTGGTCCTCAATAAATGATGTTTACCTTTCTTTTATATAGCACTTAAGAGTTAGACTTGTGTAATCTTTATTAAAATAGTATGGAAATTATCAAGAATCAATTAAAGCCCTGGCTGGGTAGCTAAGTTGGTTAGAGCATTGTCACGATACACCAAGGCTGTGGGTTGGGTCCCTGATCAGGGCACATACAAAAAGCAACCAATGAATTCATAATTAAGTGGAATAAAAAATTCAATGTTTTTCTCTAAAACCAAAAAATAAAAATTAAAAAAAGAAAAAGAAGCAATTAAAAGTCAGTTTTAAAGAGAGGAACCTGAGACTCAGATATGTAAAATGAGTAATCAAAGATCACATGACAGTAAGCAGAAGTGCTAGGGCTGAAGGAATGATGTCTGATGGCTGGTCTAGTGCATTTTTTGAGTCAGTGGGGTTCTCAACTTACACTGCATAGGGCCCTTTAAACGAAGGTGATAGGGTTTTACTTAACTTGAAGAGCAATGCACACTTCACAACCCTGCGTATTGCTACCTATGGAAGTGGTGTGTTATGATGGAAAGAACATAGAATGAAAAGCAATAGAGTTAAAGGTTGAACTTTCCTTGCTACTACTTCATGGCTCTGGTGGAATGCATCTGTTCTTCAGGGCTTCATAACCTCATCTTCAAAATAGGTATGTTGTGAGGGTTAATTTAAGTAGCAAATGTCCAGGAGGTTTGTAAACTCTGAACAACCACTTAAGTGTTTGTGATGTCACCATCATCAGCCCATATGGCACAGTGTGGATTTCTCCACAGACACAGACTTCTGTTTAATGGGCATTCACTTTCATAATGAAGACATAGGCCCTTTGTGGTCTGTTAGTCTCATTTCCGATTCTAACAGGCAAGATTAAAGGACCATATGAATTGCTTTTAATCTTCCTAAAAATAATTAAGAATGTAATTATGCACTCTTGATATTAGATGTCCAAATGTGATCTAGAGAAGACTCTGAGATTGCACATATGCAACCTGTTATATGGCAGACACATGCCAGGCGGGTTATCCATCATACATTTTTATGTTGAGTTACTGTAGCTACTGCACAGCTGTTGGTCTGTGTCCAGGTGGCTACATTCCAATGGTGGGCAAAGAGGCTTCTAAGTATGCTAAATGTGCTGTACAGTAATTGCTAATTCAGTGTATTTGGATCTACTGGGATTATAGGCATTACAAAAATAGACATAGTGAAGCAGGTTACCATTAACAAATGTTCTGATTTTTGAAGGATAAAAGGATCTTATGAAGCTGTTGTTTTTTAATCTCACTGAAAATAAGTTCAGTTCATTTTAGGAAAGCCCTGTGCTGGATAGTGAAGAAGTAAATAAAATAAATGCTAGTTCTTGGTCCTGATAGAATGTTTATTTCACTAGAGAAGACAGAAATGCATGACTACAATTTCTCCAAAGCTCCTGGATCTCAGTGACTAAAGTGTGACAAAAATCATATTTTGATATAAGTGATTTTGAACAGAATGCCTCAGTGCCTTCATCTGGTTATATGGAATTATACTTTCCTTTGCAGCAGACAGTTTCATTGCCCCACCTCCACAAGCTCCTAGCCAACCTGGGAAGTCATCAGGACTGCCACTGACCTCCAGTTCCTGGGGTTCACACCTGCCTTCTTTGGCCTTAGGGAAGTTCTTCCTACCATGTGGAGCAGAATGGTAGTGTTGGGAAGTTACTGCTTCCAGGAGTAACCCTCACCCAAGGAAAGGTGAGAGTTTGTGGATAGATACTTCATTTTTCTTGCTTCTTGGTGGGGGAATTCTGAGTTATATTCTCCATGGGCCCTCAGAGAACCACTAGCAGATTTGAGCCAATATTGCTCACAGTGCTGACATTTGCATTAATGGACTCCTTATTTAATTGTACCCATATACTTTTCTGAGTCTTATTTGGAAGAAACCCAAACTAAACTATCTTTATTGCTATTATCTTTACAATAATTTTTGTTTTGCTTGCTAACATACTGACCCATATGTTTCATGTTTCCAGTTCCTCAAGTATACCATATACATTCCAAGATTGTCTCAGGAATGCTGTGTTTCAGTTTATGCTGCTCCTTCAACCCTGAAGACTTTTGTCTGCCACTGACTTATGCACTCACTAAACGTGATCTCCCTAATACCCTCAAATTGTTCAGATTTCACCCCATCACAGTATCTTACTTTGTGTTCTGCCTGCCAACCTAGACCTGTATTCTTGTCACCTTGTCTTTCACTAGAGACTTCTAATTACAGTGTTCTTTTGGCACTGACCTTTGGTTTCTAACACCTCTCTTCTGCTAAAATATCAATCTGCCCTTAAGTTTATTTAGCACTCTGGCTATTATGGGGAACACTCCAGTCCAAATCAGAGCTTCTCATAACTCTCCATTTCGGTAATGCTTGAAAGGTCCTTGCCATCCGTGCTGTATTCCCCAGACCCCTGCAACTGGGCAGGAGTGTTTTGCTCAATATTTGTTGGTAATAATGTAAAGGGAAATTATGCCTGAATAACTGATATGCATGCTCTGGGAAAAATGGGCAAGTATATGATTCATAAAGAATAAAAAATTTTTCTAAAAACTATTTGTGAGGGTACCTCTTTTTTAAAAAATAAGTTGCTTAATGGAGGAGATGTCTAGTCAGAGATTAGCCACACTGGACAGGAATTACCTGGTATATGACAGATCCAGGAACTCAGGGACTTAGAGGTCAGATAAACACAATAAAGGAGAGCTGGCCTCCATCAGGGAGGAGGGAAGAAAACAATGAGGTCCAGATGAAAGAATAGACAGCTATCAGAAATCATGAAAAGAAGGAAATAAAATATCCTGCAAACTGTGATACACAATGATACACAGTATGATACACTATGATATGTAATGTGCTCTTTTATCAAATCTTCAAAAACCCTGTAGTTATAGATATTAGAATCTCTACTTTGCAGATGGGAGACAAAAACCCAATTAAATCACTTGTCTGGGTTCAGATAGGAGATGACAGCCAGGGTCTACAGAGCTATTTGACTCTACAGTTAGGTCTCTTTCCCTGGTACTGTACATTAAGTAAACAGTTCATAAGCAATCATTTCACAATGTAATATGTACATCAAAACATTTTGTTGTATACTTTAAATATATGCAATTTTTATTTGTCCATCTTACTTAAATAAAGCTGAGGAAAGAAAAGAAAAAGCCAGTTAAAAGGCTTAGCCAGGTAAGTTCCCTGCATTTAAAGACACATATCTATCTGTCCTTTGACAGAAGTGGGCTAACCCAAGGGTTTAGGCAGCCCAGAATCCAGAAATACAAAAAAGTAGGCAGATGTGCCTTAAAAAATGCCTTTTAATTTTGACAGTTGGGGAGGACAAAAAAAAAAAAAAAAAGGCTAGTTCCTCTGAACTGAGAAGGCTGAACATTTTGCCACATACCCTGCACACCATCCAAGGGATCTGCATTAAACATGTATTAATTATAGAATTTACAAAAAAATAAGTTGAGATGTTTGAGGTCGTGAAATCCCTAGTAAGCTCCAGTGGGTAAGGAAGTGCTGAGGTGGCAGGGATGACGTCCAGGAAGACTTGTGCAAGTCTGGGTAAATGGGCAGGAAAGTGGCGTATCAGCAGATGAGTTTCGTTCAGCAAGAGTAAATGTAAGGCAATGTGTTTGAGGGGAAATAATCCAAACTACAAGATTATGGACTCTAAACTACCACCAACAATCCAGAAACCTACAAGTGCATTCTGCACTGAAGACAATGACTGAAAATGCTGACTGGGCCTGTGAAAGGCTAGGCTTTCTCACGGAGTTTTATAGAAATAGAACTCAAATCATTCCTCATCCTTGCAATGAAAACAAAGCAAAATAAAATGCAACATAGTACAAACAATGCCTGGTGCATTATGCATTTGATCATCACTCTACAGGACACAGAATGGAGCTGGACAAGATCCAGACTAATTAGCATAGTTGGGATGGAGGGCATTTTCCCAAAGACAATGAGATTAAAAGGCTTCCATTTGATATAGGAAATCCCTACAAATTCTACACCACTTAGAAATGTTTTCAATTTACATTACCTTCCAGAGCACCATATATTCTGAAGAGTCCATGCTTCATTCTATAACTACATATCCATGTGTTTGTTCCTTGACCAAATAACCATATACTGACTGCTGGTTGTTGACCAGACAATGAACAGGTGTTGAGCTTAAGTGCTGGGATGCACAGGTGGACAGGCTCCTCACATAGAATGCTCGCTCTATTTAAGGAGTAAAGCAAGGAAATATATTATCATAATATAATGTGAAGATTGCCATTAAAGATTGTCCTAAAATTATGATGATTGGTGGGAAATAAATCCTAAATTAAGTTGGGGTATAATAAGATGTGTTTTCTGTTATGTGGCTGCATATAAGCTTCCTTTTTATATTTCCTTTTCAATTGCATACTGGCTTTATCTAAGTGGTGTAATGAAAATAGTAAAGACTGAATTCAAGTAGCATTAAAACTGAGCAGTTAGCATGTCAAACAATTTTTTCAATGTTATTAATATGATAATTATTTATTTTTGCAGAGCCCTACATTTATAAATTTATATTTTGCATACTATTTTCCTTTCCTAGTAAATGTTTATCATAATATGTGCCATTTGATTTTTAAATACTTATAATGTATTTTTTTTCAGAGCTTATAATACTAGAGGGGATTTTTTTCGCTTTAGAGTACTTAATTTCTCAACTTTGACCTTCCATCAGTACAAGATGCTGAATTTAATAATATATTGCATTTTCATCACCATGGATCTAATCATGCTTTATTAACTACAGTGAATGTACTAGATAGAAAATAATTTATTTAAACAGCAATAATAGTTTTCCTAGAAACTATATCTCAACAAAAAAGTTAAAATCTTCCCTAGGCAAGAAAAATTAATGAAATCTGATGAAAAGAATTCTAAGGCTGATCTAGCAAGTTTACCTTGTAATGCACATGCTATACCAAATTGCCTATTTTGGAAATGTTCAGTAAAACTTCCATCAAATTGTTGTTAATAATGAATTATACAAGTTAGCACTTTAATAAAGCATGAGTGATAGAATGATGGGAATACATACTAACTTCTAATATTTTTGTAACTTTTGCTTTACTTTTATGTCAATAATTTAGAAAATAAAGGTGTTTAAAAACTGTCTGTATAAAATTAATAACATTTAGGAAAACATTTCTGGGAGATTTTGGCAACAAATTTTTAGGAGAATTTGGATCATTTGATGTAATTTAGATAATAAAATTCAGAGATATATTTTGTTGCTCTCTTTTCACTGTAAATTTCCCTGTGACAGGTATAGATATTAAAGATCAAGTTGCTTTCTCCCTCCTGGGTTTAAAAACAGAATGTCTTCCTTTTTTCTTTCTTGAGTAGCCATCTTATCTGAACCAGCAGCTTCACTGCACCCTAATATATTCACGCCAAACATGCCTTTAAAATGCATGAGACAACCCTTACTCGCACTGAATTTTTCATCCTTTGAGTTCTCATAAGATTGTTACTTCACAAAGTCAAAGTCTGAAAGGTTGGCTTGAATGTTCAAACTCACAGGCACCTGTGCTAAGTTTGATCCTGAAACTACAAAATCAAAACCTTTCACTTAGTGACTCATTGTACCTGTTGCCTTACAAGAAGAGTAGCAAATAATAGAACATGGCTTTATAGTTTTCTAGCCATTTTTAAAAAGATTTTATTTATTTATTTTTAGAGAGGGAAGGGAGGGAGAAAGAGAGAGAGAGAAACATCAATGTGTGGTTGTTGGGGGCTGTGGCCTGCAACCCAGGCATGTACCCTGACTGGGAATTGAACCTGCGATGCTTTGGTTCACAGCCCGCACTCAATCCACTGAGCTACGCCAGCCAGGGCTCTAGCCAATTTTTCTAAGTTCAACTATGAGATAACTAACTATCAAGTAATAACAAAGATGAATTTTTATACTCATATACATTCAAATGACATGTTTATAAGAACACTGGATGCCCTAATGATTATTTTTTCAGTCTACTTGGGTGGCCCAGCAATGTTTTCTCTGAGTTTCCTATTGGGAATGTTCTTCAGAGTTGGCTTAGGACTAGGCCAGATATTCAACCATGACTTCTCTGTCCCAGAAGACACTCCTTTGATTTGTTCCTTTTTCTCTCTCTTTGCTTCTCTCTGGCTCTTTATTCTTTCTTCTGCTGAGATGGAAGAAAGTCTATGCATCCCTAAGGAAATGCTGAACTGAGGCTACCTCTAAGCAGCAGAATGTAAACAGAAATAGCATCTAATACAAAACACCAAAATCAAATATTGCTATTGAATTTCTCAAAAGTAGAATAAGAAAGATTTGGACCATGAACTTTTAAAAGTTGCCTGATTTTAATGAAAGAAATGAAGTCTGGCTAAACCTAATATCTGACTATTTCAAAAATGAGAAACCATTTGTATTATTAAAAAACACTAATGTAAATGTTGTGCTTATTTAACATGTTCCATAGGATATGATTTCTGAGTATAATTCTTAGACTTTTTCTAAAGTCAACATGAAAAACCTCACAAAATATGCATTTCAAATAGATAGTTTTGTCTTCTTTCTAGTGTTGTAATTAGCTCACATGACGTAATATGTTGAGGTTTATAAAAATGAAATATTAAACAAAAACAGAAGAAAGTGATGCTGTGGGCATACCACAGTTAGGGGATATGGTTGAATTTTCTAAAACAGATCATAGGACTAACACCAAGTACAATATAGTAATGATAAAAATTTCAATTATTTGCACTTCTGTTGAAAATATTGTACTAAAAGTGGAACACCTGATACATTCTCATAAGACGAGAAGTAAAGTGTGTAAAAAACCCTGATTGCATTTGATCTTAATGCCTATTGGTATCTTTATGTGTTCATAAAGTAGTTTTATAGCAGACAATAAAATATTATATTTGCTTATTGAATTAATGAACAAAATGTATATGATGGTTTTAGCTGACCAATAAGAAACTGAATTGGACTGGAGAAAGAGATGGGATGGGTAGGAGAAAGTGCCATTGTAACTTTGTAATAGAAGAAAGAAGGAATGCAGGATAATTTATATTTTATTTTATTTTTTCTTACTTCTTTATGAAAAGAACTTGTAGTGATTCAGAAAGGTGTAGATTTAACAAATAATGGTAGGAGTAAGCCCAAAATAAAGTTAATATACAACATGCAAGGCATGGATTCCTATAGTACACACTTTTTAAGGACAACCACACAGAACCAAAGCAGGGTCAGTTAAAATACAAGAGAATCATAACTCTTCCAGATACATAGTAGAGAAGTAGCTTATGTTGGGGACATATAATATGACAATAGTCAATAATATATTATGAGTAAGCAAAACCATGAATTTCATAGAGATGTTTCCTATCTTGTGATGTCCCTTGTAGGACATGATATTATTTCAAAATGAATTTCAGTTAAAGAAACACTTTGAAGTTTGATCCATTGTGAAATATTTGATTGTTCCCTTCTGTCAAACCTTTAAAACTATCCAGGGATAATGAGTTTGAATTTGTACTTCAAAAAAGGACCTGGAGGGAAGCTTGTTTCTGTACCCTCATATGTATGGGGAGGTATGAGATGTAGCAAGTAGGACAGTGGAAGTAAGATGGATGTCTGTAAAAATTAAGAAACCTAACAAGTCAGGGCTGTAAATCACTGCAGGCATATCTCTATCATAAACCCAAACTTGCATAAAAACTAAGTTCCCCAAGAAAGTAATTTTCTTTTGAGTTTTAATGCAGAATCTCCCCTGCATCTAAAATCAGAATTATTTAAAATAACTGTAGCTAAATAAGATGAAAAATTGTTTAAATCACCATTTCCAGAAAAGAATGATATGATTAAGTTAATGTAATTGCACAAGAATTCTACTGTTCATATTTTTAAAGTCATGCAAGAAGATGAAAAAAGAGATGTAAAGATCGATAGTATGTATGATGTGAATATGTTAAACAAGTGTTGAGAGGGCTTGTGGACAAAATGAGCTTTGGGTTTGTGAAATATCCTAACCCCCCTCCCCAAAAAATAAATAAATAAAAGAAGTACCTATTTATACATGTGAGGTTTATTCAGAAAAAGGTTATGGTTTCAAGAAGATATGTGAGGCCTAGCAACAAATGGAAGAAGGAAGGCAGTATTTTCAACTCCTGTGTTTCATTAATCTTGTCTAACAAGAAATTAAATCTACTCATTAGAAAGAGGTAGGATAAACATTACAAAAAGGAATTAAAGTTGAGATGGTAGTAAATTATAATCTGGGCAATTTAAATGCGTTTAAGTTTCTAGGCCCAGAAAGATTTTATTGCCAGAATGAAAAATATGTGTGCACTAAGTAACAGAGATTAAAGTGGGACAAAATCCTAATTTTAAGAAATGGAAAAAATTATGAATCAGTGAACTTAGTGTTGATTTCTGACAAATTCTATGAACTAGGATATCAATTAACACTTATAAAGAAGTCTATTACTAATTATAATTAAATTAAACATATTTCTGTTTTCTATAAAGTGGCAGAAAATCAGGAAGAATCTTTTGATCCTTTTTGTATTTACTTCAGGCAAATGTGTAAGAAAAAATATGGTAAATATAAAGAGATAGAACTTCTGGCCAAGATGAAGGCGTAGGTACATAGATACATTTTGCCTCCTCACACAACCAAAAGAAGGACAGTAACAAATTTAAAACAAAACATAACCAGAACTTCCAGAAAATAAATTGTATGGAAGCCCAATAACCAAGGAATTAAAGAACAAAAATTCACACAGACCAGTAGGAAGGGCGGAGACAGGCAGCCGGGGCAAAAAGGACTCACAGCAAGACGGTGGCAGGAGGACTCTACAGACAAGGTGGTGGCTGGCAGAGTGGGAAGTCCCACATTTGCATGTGTATAAACCAGGAGAAACAACTGGGGAATGAGACAGACTGCTCAACCCAGGATTCCAGTGAGGGGAAATAAAGCCTCAAAACCTCTAACTGAAAAAACCTGTGGGGGTTACCACAGTGGGATAAACTCCCAGTCTCACAGAAGAGTTCATTGGAGAGACCCAGAGGGTTCTAACTTACACACAATCACCCATGCAGGAATTAGCACCAGAAGGGCCCACTTTGCTTGTGGGTAGAGGAGGAAGTGACTGAAAGCCGGCAAAAAGCTGAGAAAGTGGCAATGTTTTGCCACTCTCAGACCTCGTATAGAGGACCACAAGTGCAGCAACATGGGTTGCCCTGCCCTGGCGAATACCTAAGGCTCCACCCCTTACTACATAACAGGTGTGCTGAGACAAAAAATATGGCCCAAATGAAAGAACAGATCAAAGCTCCAGAAAAAATACAAGTAAGCAATGAAGAGATAGCCAACCTATCAGAGGCACAATTCAGAACACTGGTAATAAGGATACTCACAGAAATGGCTGAGTATGGTCACAAAATAGAGGAAAAAGTGAAGGCTATGAAAAGTGAAATAAAGGAAGATGTACAGGGGACCAACAACAAAGGGAAGGAAACCAGGACTCAAATCAATGGTTTGAACCAGAAGGAAGAAAAAAACATTCAACCAGAACAGAATGAAGAAACAAGAATTCAAAAAAAAATGAGGAGAGGCTTAGGAACTTCTGGGACAACTTTAAATGTTCCAACATCTGAATCATAGGGGTGCCAAAAAGAGAAAAGGAAGAACAAGAAATTGAAAACTTATTTGAAAAAATAATGAAAGAAAGCTTCCCTAATCTAGCAAAGGAAATAGACTTCCAGGAAGTCCAGAAAGCTCAGAGAGTCCCAAAGAATTCAGACTCAAGGAAGCACACACCAAGGTACATCATAATTACATTACCCAAGATCAAAGATAAGGAGAGAATCTTAAAAGCAACAAGAGAAAAGGAGACAGTTACCTACAAAGGAGTTCCCATTAGACCCTCAGCTGAGAAATTAAATATTTAATCAAATCAATAAAAGAGACCTTACAGGCAAGAAGTGACTGGAAAGAAGTATTCCAAGTCATGAAAGGCAAGGACCTACATCCAAGATTGCTTTATCCAGCAAAGCTTTCATTTAAAATGGAAGGACAGATAAAGTGCTTCCCAGATAAGATCAAGTTAAAGGAGTTCATCATCACCAAGCCCTTATTATATGACATGTTAAAGGGACTTATCTAAGAAAAAGAATAATATTAAATATATGAACAGTAAAATGATAACAAACTCACACATATCAACAACCAAACCTAAAAAACAAAAACAAGAATCAACTAAGCAAACAATGAGAACAGAAATGAATTCACAGAAATGGAGATTACAAGGAGGGCTATCAGTGGGGTTGGGAAGGGGAATAAATGGGGGAAGAAGTACAGGGAATAAGAAGTATAAATGGTAGGTACAAAATAGGCAGGGGGATGTTAAGAATAGTATGGGAAGTGGAGAAGCCAAAGAACTTATATGTACAACCCATGGACATGAACTAAGGTGGGGGAATGCTGTTGGGTGGGGAGGTGCAGGGCAGTGGGGAATAAAGGGGAGAAAAATATGGAGCCACTATAATAGCACACCCAATAAAATATATATTTAAAAATATATAAGGAAATTATAGTCTGGGTATTAGTTGCCTATAGTCGATTGACTAATATATGTCAAAGTAATTGAAACATTTAATCTCTCTCCTCTTGAAATGTTATACTAATCAATAGTTAAAATGTACACTGATGGTACGTTTCTCCATATGTACCACAGGACATTCATATTCATTCTACGCCTATGTTTCTGTCATCTATGTCTATGTCTATCAGTGGCTTGATCACAAACACAGAAAGAATCTTATGACATTTGTAGGTAACACCAAACTGTAATGGATGATAGAATTAGAATTCAAAGTGATCTTAACATGAACTTTTTCATTTTTCATCAGACATTTTGGGACTTTCAATCTAAAATCCTATAATGTACCACTCACAGTTAGAGACATGTGAACACAAATATAAAAAAGCCAGTCCCAGACCCCAAGATGCTCAAAGTCTAGAGAGAGATGAACATAAAAACACATTAACAAACACCACAAGTGACAGAGTGATATAACAGAGGATAGAAAAAGTGCTGTGAGAGTCTAGAGGAGGAAGTGCCTGTCTCTGCCGGGGTTGGAAAGAGCACATGGTTGGAACGGCAGAACTAGTGAAGCAAGTCTCCAGCTAGGTGGTAAGAAAGAATCAGGGAAAGAGAGCTGTAGGGAGCAAAGCTTGCATGGAAAGTGACCAGTGGTCAAAGTTGAAACAGTCTCAAAAATACCAATAATTTATTTTGTCTGAGACTTCAAAAAATTAACAATTTCAGGATTCTTAATAGAAATACTGTGCCTGAGTTAAAGTAGAGAATAAGGGGAGGCTCTTGATGTACGTTTTGACCCTTTCTGACCCTCATTCCTCACAGAAAGCAGCTGGGAGCAGCAGCAGTGTGATTATGCGTTTCCCACCCTCCAACAGAGAGATCTCACACAGCTGAGTCTATCTTCTCACCTTCTTAGGGCCACAGCAGAAGAATGCAGTTATTTTGTCATAACAAATGTTTTCTATTGAACAGGTTTTTAGATGCCTAAACAATTAAATAAAACAATTCTTAAAGGCTTCCTTTTGTATTAAAATTGTTTCCCCACTTTTCCTTAACATTGTCCCTATTCAGTTTTATCTTATATAAACACAACCCTCATTAGGGAAGAAAAAATGTTCATTCCTAAATAAAATATATCTTTAAAATTATACAGTTAATAAAAATCTTAGAATTGAAAAAAATATATTTTACATAACTATATTTTACATTACACTAAGTTTGAAAAAGGAGTTTCAACAACAGGGAAGAAGACCTAAAATTACAGAGAGACAGATAAGTCATTGTACCTGAGTGATCACTCTTAGAAATCCAAGTGCAGACACACACACACGCGCACACACACACACCCTCTAGAATCACAGATTCAGTATTTGGTAATCTGGTCACATCAGCTAACAACAGGCTGCTTTTCAGGAGATCTCAAAAACATGGCTATTCAGATGAAGAGTCTCCACACTAATTTTTTAACTGTCTAATTCTTCTTTGAAAGCTTTCTGGTTTTTCTTTGAAAGCAGAGTACTCCAGGTTGCCTAGGTAACATAATAGTTGACTGGAGTAGCTACAGGTAAGTTCAGGATCAATCTACACTCCAGGTGAAATTGTAAGGAAGTTGGGGGTGCTGTGCAATTCAGCACACAGCAATCACTTATGTGGAGAGAGAAACCTATTTTCATGTAAACTAAATTAGTCCACGTGAACTGCTTTGGATGCAAACAATCTAGTCTCTTAAGATAAATTTTACTTAATTTGTTCAACTGAAATTCACATGTGTGAATGGAAAAATGGACTCCAAAGCACCAACACCTGCTAAATCTGTGCAAAACATAAGCAAACCAGGATCATATTAAACTCAAGTAAATAGTTCTGGGTAAGTAAAATATTTACATAACTATCTATCATTTATTATTAGAATTTAAAAAATTTCCTACAGATGAATTTCAACTCTAAGGTAGATAAAAGCTATGCAGATAACTAAGTAGGGGTAGCAAAGAAATGAGGTGATTCTTTTTCAGCCATCTAGGATGTATTTAGTCTTATTGAAATTATATTATGCACAGAGACATAACCAGAATGCAGACTGCTAACAACATTGGCAAAATAATTATAGGCTTAAAATAAACTGGTAGAAGACAAAGTTGCTGAAAATGACTTGTAAATATGATTGGAGCTTACATCAACACACATTCATATTATTTTAAAGCTGCCAGTTTAAAGAAGATAAGAGCTAGGGTAAATCTCTCGGCTGAATGAACAGTGGAGTTGGATGAGGTTTTTCCATGTCGAAGCAGAAGGAGTCCAAGTCATTAGTACCCAGGCCTGAGGGACCATCTGAGAAGTCTAAGCTATAATTTATTTGCTTGGAGTGGAAAGGATAAAGTAATAATGACTCGTATGTTTTATGGCTGTTATAAACATGAATGGTTACCAAACACTGCCAGAGAGCCTCAGCAATTATTTAACCTAGGTAGATCAGTTCTACTTATTCAAAACTATTAGATAGGACCCATCTATTATATTTTCCTTCCACCTGAAACTGACAGTGACCTCCCTGTGATGGGTCAGTCACTTAACTGCCTGGTGCCTCAGTTTCCCTCACAAAGTCATTTAATTAATAATGAAGTCATTTAATTAATAGTGCAGTCATTTAGTTAATATCTGTGATTATGGAGGAAGTGAAGTTGATCAAATGAAATACAATAACCACTATGGGAATGTTCCTTAAGGTGACCCTATTCTCCATTAACCCTACTGTTCTTACAAAATACAAAAGTAGAAATCTGTTTTCCCTCTATACTTGGCTTGTGAGTAGCAGGTAAAGTTTCTACCAAAAAGAAACTGAAGTATGGATATCAAATAGACATTCACTGTTCCAGAAAATTCAGTCCTTCCTACTCTCACGATTTATGTCACCTGGAAGATGGAGCAAGCCTGGAGAACGACAGAGGAGGAAGTGAAGTGTTACATAGCGCTCTTCCTTTTATTTCCTTCTCCTGCTAGCTCTATTCATTCTATTAATACATTTTTAATATGAATATCACTTCAGGATTTTCTAAGAAAAAATGCAACAAGTAGCATTTTTCAATATCATGTAGTGCAGTGGTTAAGTGATAAATTCTGGAGTTTGATAGGTTCAACTTGTGGCTTTGAATTTCTTGGTTGTGTGACCTTAGCCAAGCCAATTAACCTCCCTAGGCCTCAGCTTCCTGATTACTAAAATGGAAGTAATAATAGCTCTCCCTCGTGGGCCTGTCCTTATGACTTAAGGAATTCAAACATTCAAAGGACTTAGAGACGGACCTAACACACAATAAAGACTCAATAAATATTAGCTATCTTTATTACTATCATTCTTTTCTCATCCCTTCCACATTTCTCTTCCCAGCTCTGCTTTTCCCCCCAAATCTTCTAATTGCCTAAAAGAGGACTAGTGTTGGTGCAAAAGAAAAAAAAGAGAGCACTTTGATATTTTAAGACGTGTCTCACAATCACATTTCTTATGTTGGTTATGAAAATTGTTGACACCGTTTTCAGAAATCAGGGGCAAAACAACAGAACAGAGCCCACCTATGCATGTGCCTGAATGTGCACACCCATCAGTGGAGTAAAAATGAGAACTAATGGGGCTAGAAGAGAAAAGAGCAGGACATTATCTTCAAATATCATTTAGAGAATTGAAGAATAATACAGTTTAATAATAATATTTTACATGAACAAATCTTCCTTCTTTTAAGAAGAGCTTAATGTGCTTAATTTGGTTTTCATTTATATTAATCATTTCTTATCTCCATTAAAGCACTTATCACATTGTATTGCAATTTATCTATTTATACATCTCTCTCTCTCCCACTAGACCATGAAATCCTTGAAGACAGAGACTCAGTATTATTCATTTTTCTGGCCTCAAGGGTAATACAGTGGTCTGGAAAATAACAGGTATTCATTTAATATGTAGTGAATAAACAAGTAAATGAACAAGCTTTTCAATTATACTGTTGGCTTAATTAATTTCCATTATAGATAACCCAAGTTATATATGCTTTAAGTAAGACTTTAAAAAAAATCTGTATTTGTAACTTGAGCAGTATTTTCAATATCCTACAAATGAGTGCTTTATAAAAAAAAATCAGGTCACAGATTGTGCAAATAATAAACTTCTTGGTAGTATAAAACTTAGTGTTTGAAAGCTTGTGTGGAAAATTGGCCCTGTCATTCAGAGATAATCTCTCTCTCTTTGGGTCAACTCAATTCTTGATGGAATCAAGAGGGATGTCACTCCTCCTTTTCTCCCACCCTGGAGGCACACCCCCTTTGCAGTGTTCTCACTGGTGGCTTGGTCTCACCCTCTCCTCAGCAGGAACCCTGGACCTGGAAAAGTGTTTCAGTCTCAGAAGACATGGCTTAGGAACACAGTCAATTTAATTTCAGTTTTCTTGCTGTTGGTCCAGAATCACTGTCTGTATTTCAGCCCCCCTTCTGCCTAGATATTCAAGGTGTGTCTATTTCTTCTGTGGCTCTGCATCTGTAAGTATACACTCTGGTTCTGAGTTTCTGATCTTTGATCTCCCAGAGAAATGGCCCAAACTCTCTTTGCTCCGTGCCTGACTTAACTCTCAGATTATAAAATCAAACGATGGTTGTACTGGATAAGAATTTAAGAGTCAACCAAATGAGAAACATGAGAACTAGAGAAGTACACTGACAGCCTAGGATGGCTCTGCAAGCCAGTATCAGAAAGAGAACTAGAACTAAATTCCCTTGTCTCCATGTCTACTCCTTTCCCGTGTATATCATGGAGACTCGGTTAACATGTCTATAATTCCAATTCTGTAGATCGTACTTTCTCACCTGACGAACATGGCAGGTCCTAAGTGATTTCTTGCCATGATATCAAACTAAGCAGAATGTTCATACCAACCCACTCTTCTAGTAGCTCTCAACAGCTGGATTTGCCTCCTTCTGTCTTTCTTTCTTTTTAAAATTATTTTATTGTTGTTCAAGTACAGTTGTCTGCATTTACCCCAACCACTCCCCCCACCCCAGCCATCCCCACCTCCCTCCCCTGATTCCACATCCCCTTGGTTTTGTCCATGTGTCCTTTATAGTTATTCCTGAAAACCCTTCCCCCTTTCTCCTCCATTATCCCCCTCCCACCTCCTCTCTGGTTACTGTCAGTTTATTCTTAATTTCAATGTCTCTAGTTATATTTTGCTTATTTGTTTGTCTTGTTGATTAGGTTCCACTTATAGGTGAGATCATACCCTATGTGTCTTTCATTGCCTGGTTTATTTCACTTAGCATAATGCTCTCCAGGAAGACAAACTTAGAATGTATTTACTTCTAATGAGAGGTTAAAATATTGGCATGCCATTTTCCTAATAATTTTCAGCAATATTCATGGCTAGCCTTTAAAATCATGTATATTTCCAGAAACAGAAAAAGTAAAATAGGAGTCACAAATCTCTACTTCAGCTCTCAGATACATAGAAAATATATGGTCAAATTTCTAATGCTATTCCAGTGGACAGAAAATCTAAATAAGTTTTAAAAGACATGATGTATATGCAGTGTTTCAGAATAGCTGGTACTGTAGAAGAGAAGGTTCATGCATTCTTTAGCCAGCTTCAGTTAACACCTACAGATTAGTCTATTCCTAGCTCTCTTTGGTGCCTCTCTTCTTTGCATATTGTTTTGCTACTCTTTTACTACATTAACATCTTAAACTATTTGACTAGTATTCCCTGGAGCATGTAATAACTTGGATGTCTGCTTGAGATACTCTTTATCTGCTTTGAAGAAGGTGGGAACAAAAGAGAAGAATTGTTGCATAAATGTTTTCTGTGTCTGGAAGGTACCTGAGTGAAGGGGGAAAAAAGGAGTAAAGCATGTGTTGAGACCAAGGATTTTAAAATTACAGTTATCCAGAGTGCTCATAAAAATTTTTATGTTTTATTTTCTCATATTTAAAGAAAAAAATAGACATACAAAATATACAAGTAAAACAATAGACAGATATGCCCTTTTTGCAGGACTAGAGATGAAAAGGAATGCGGATATAATTAAAAGTCTGAAAGAAGGAGAGGGTTGTAAATCCAGTCATTTCCATCCTAGTCAGTGTGATTGATGAATCATTACAGCTACTGCTGGCAACAGACCAAGAATGGCTTAGGAAATGCCCTCTTCTACTTGTTTTAACTTTGAGTGACAATTTATTTCTCACTTGTTTTCACAACAAAACTTCATGACCCAGGAAGTGGATAAATCCAGATAGTGGTTGGGGCATACGTACTACCAGAGAGAAAACACTTCAGCCCAGGACTCTTTTAAAATGATGTTTTATATTAAATTCCTTTTCTTTTATTGTATAAGAACACTTAACATGGGAACTAACCTCTTATCAAATGTTTAAGTGTATGGTACATTACTATTGACTATAATTCCAATGCTGTTTTCTGATATCTATAGCTCACTATTCTTAACTGAAATTTATGCCTGTGAAACAGTAACTCCCCATTTTTCCCTCCTCCCAGCTCCTGGTAACAGCCACTTTACTCTGATTCTATGAATTGGAGCTTGAACTGATTCTTAAATGAAAAAAAAAGGGGTCGTTGTGTTATTCTACAACGAAGACCAATGGAGGAAGAGTTATAGAATTTAGAGAGGTAGAAGACCTTAGTCATCAGTTAACTAACTTCCTAATTTGGTCAATATGGACACTGTGGTTTAGAGAAATGAAAGTACCTGTCCAAGTTTACACAAGTTTCCATTGCATATCCAACTCCAATAACTGCTAGGCCAGCTCTACAAACTACCACCACCCCAGAATTGTTCAGATAAACACTTTAACTCGGATAGAGCACCAAATAATTTTAAAGGGAAAGTGTATATTTTAAATTAACCAAAACCCAAGATCATGATCCCCACCGTCATTAAAACTGAGAAGACATTTTACAAAAGAGACATTGTAACACCTAGCCAACCCCAATATTCCATATTAAGACCATCGGTTTTCTCACTTTGGTTAGCAATGTTAATTCATTTGTCCAAATCACAGAGAGTAAGTGGACGAGTTTGTGACAGCAGTATCTTTGATTCCAAAGTCCATTCTTTAACCTGCCAAGGTGACTTTAACAACAGCAGAGCCGAGAATAAAGTACAGATACAAACATTATCCATCTCCTAACACTTAAGACTCATAATATAATGTCTTAGAGTTAGATATGGTCAGATAATGAGACAGTGCCTTTGTGAACTGAAGTTCATTGGAAGTGATTCTCATTATGGCTTTACACGTCCAAGTTCACATGTTTGAGCTGTGCATAACAGGCAACCTTTAAGTTGTACAGCAATTGGAAATGTGTCAATTTTTCGGAATGAACACATCATGCTATTTATTGCAACCTCAAACTCAAAACCAATTTCAATGTGTTGGCCATAATAATAAAAGTAGGTGCAACTTAGGGTTTGCCTCGTTGTTATGAATGGTACCCTTTTTTTGTATCATTTTTTTTATGAGCAAAGAGGGGCTTTCTCTTAAAGGTCACCTGCCTTCATCTCCAAAGGTCTCCCTACATCACAAATTTATCTACATATGACTTTACATTTAATCATTTCCTATTTACTCCTAAAACAATTTCTTACTTTTTTCTAAAACAAAACAAAACACAATTGAAAGAGAAAATAAAATAAACCTCATAGTGAGAAATAATGTGCTCCTTCATTACTCTTATTAGGATTATTTCTCTTACCAGAACTATGGTCTTTTTGCCTCAGAACAAGGGCCCTTTATTCCAGCTCACAGGCTATGCTGTCATTTTTTTTTTTCTAGCCCTTCTAGGACTTGTCTGCAAGTCACTGAGATGAAAGTGTTTCACTTAAACAAATATCAGAGTGGCACTATCTCCATGGCAACCAGAAACAGAGATTTTTAAGATAGAAAAAAGAAATGAGGGAAGAAGAGGTATTATTATTTATTTTACATTAGGTAAAATACATGCAAGATTAATAGCTGAAAATATCCAAGCATATTAAAAGGAGATAATAGAATAGCTTCCCTCAACCCTCCCCTCATATTCTACCTGCTTTCCACTATTGTGAACAAATTCAGAATTATCCAGTAAAAGAATTCAGCTCCTTTTCATGAGGATTTCCAAATGATACCTATTATTTCAAGTCATTTATTATTAAAACTATTATAGTGTTCATTTAGAAAATAAATGGGCATGTGCCCTACATCATTAGAAAAGAGAAATTGATAAAAGTGTGAGGCTCTCAGTGGAATTCTTAAAAACCTAGTTCAGAATCTTACATATATTAAATGTGTGTGTCTCAGAAACCTTGTCTGAGAATGGAGAAAGGGATTTAAATTTAACAGCGGAGTTGTCTTTAAGAGCACAGTTCAGATGTTAGTAGGCATTAAATTTGAACACCTTACTGGATGGATTTCAATCACTTTATACTTGTTCTTTTAAACCAATTCAAGTTGCATCTTGATACAGTTCATATACTTGCATCTTTCATCTCTCTTTATCCTTCAAAATTTGTATAAAATATGCCATAAAGACTAATTGTATTTCTAATATACATACACACTTAAATACTGACGACACATTTCTTGAAATCTTGAGGCTGTAAGAATTTCCTTGTTTAGTCTTATAATGTAGATATTTTTTAAAAAGCTCAACCTTTACATTGTTCAGGTCATTATTTTTATTGTCCTGAAGAAATTAAAGATAAAACTAGAAGCACTAGTGAGAAAATCACTGATTTTTGCTTTTCCTCTAAAACAGAGTTACATGACTACCTCTGTGTGAGACAAGGACCCTGCTGGCTTAGTGACTGAACAGGGGGTGAGAAATAAGGGGCTCTTTTCTTCTCTTTCATCTGTGGGATTCTCTAGATACTGTTTTCCAGTACCATGCAAATTTCTAAATGAGGGAGTCTGAGACAGACTTCACAGAAACCGTCACTACCAGCTCATTTGGGGAGCGGAGTAGTCTTGGCCTGAAACAAAGACTGAAAGAGAACTTGGCTGGAAATTCAATATCTCCATGTTTTATTTTGTCTGAGTGAGATAAGCCTTGCTATTTCCAAATGAGTTTTTAGTTTAAACACACCTTACTAGGAAGTATAAAGAGTTATTATAGTGCCATTTACTAGATAATCTGGCATTTTCCACAGAAAATTTAGTGAGGGAAGCATTGTGTATGAAGGAAATATACCTAAAAGAAACAATTAATGCTGGTGAAATTTTTTAACCCCCATCCTATGATATGTTTATTGATTTAGAGAGAGAGAAAGGGAGAGAAAAAGAGAGATACATTGATCACTTCCTTCCCATGTGTACTCCCACCAATGATCAAACCTGCAACCCATGTATGTGCCCTGGCTGGAAATCCAAAGATACGGCAACAACCCCGCTCTCTTGATGCACATGCAGTTTTGGAATTTTATCTATTATGCCACACTGTCTTCTAAACTTTACTGATCTCTACTTTCTACAACTGTAAAATGGGGAAATTTAAATTTTTTTCTGAGCCTTTGCCAGAGATACTATAATAATCAAATGAGAAAAAAACTATGTGAAAACCTCTATGTGAATTAGTATGTGAAAAATGCTAATATTTCACCTTAGATATGTGAAGTATGTGAAAAAGTATGTGAAATATATGAATAAACCTAATACACATACACCTATGCACTTTAAAATTAGTGGCTGTTCTTATACTCTTGGAAAACTATCCAGTTGTAAATCACTTATTCTGGAAGCCCCACCCATCCTTCATGAGAGTGAGTTGCAGTCTCTTCAGGCTGCTCTCTAGAGCCCGAGCAAGTCCATGGAGAATCCTCAAGAGAGCCAGGACTACCCTTCTGATGTTGTATTTGCTTCAATTATTTGCTCATATACGTGCTTCCCAGATTGTAAGGAATCCCATGAATTTTTTCCCCTAATTTTATGGGAGTTGTAATTAAATAAAACCTAAATCCAAGAACAAAAAGCTCTGAGTACCCCAATTTTGAGTCAAACCATCTTCCCATAAATCTTGCTGACAAGTGTTATTTCAGCTGAACTTGTTAAACCTTGCCTGATGACAAAAAAAAAAGTATAAAGTAGAACAGAAACCTACCATACGATCCATTTTTAAAAATTTTTTTAAAGATTATTTATTTATGTAATTTTAGACAGAGGGGAAGGGAGGGAGAAAGAGAGGGAGAGAAACATCAATGTACCAATGTGTGATTGCCTTTCACACACCCTCTACTGGGGACCCAGCTTGCAACCCAGGCATGTGCCCTGACTGGGAATCGAACCAGCAACCTTTCAGTTCACAGGCTGGCACTCAATGCACTGAGCCACACTAACCAGGGCTGATCCATTTATTTTTCTCAGGAATATTTCAAAGAGAATAAAATAGCTAATCCACATAAATGACTGTTCACATCAACTTCCTTTGTAATAGTCCCAAATTGGAAACAATCCAAATATCTATCAATAGATGAATAGATGAATAATATGTGGTGTATCCAGATATAGTGGAAAGTAGAATAGTCCTCAGCAATAAAAAGGAATGGACTTGTGATATATGCAACAACATGAATGAATCTCAAAGTAGTTATACTGAGTAAAAAAATCCAGACAGAAAAGAGTATATACTATATGATTCCATTTGAATAAGTTTCTAGAAAACCAAATTAGTCTATAGGAACAGAAAGTAGACCAGTGGTTGCCTGAAGACAGAAGAGCGCAAAGAGTGGCAAGAGGGGGAAAATAAAAAGAGGCATCAGAAAACGGTTGGGGGTGACATTCATTAACTTGATTGTACTAGGTGTCTCAGGTATGTATACATGTCAAAGGTTATCAAATTGTGGACTTTAAATAAGTGCAGTTTGATGTAGGTCAATCAAATTTCAATAAAACTTGTTTTTAAAAAAAGAAAAAAAAAACATAGTGTTATTTGCCGAACCTGGAAAGCCCTGTGGGGGATAGAATGATACTTTTTGGGGGGATTATAAAGGTTAAGTGGTCCCCATCTCTCCACCACTCCCATGGTGGATCCACAGTTGTGCCTTTCAGATAATCTCTAGAGCCATACAAAGCCCTCTTACTCCCTATTCTAGGAACATAGCAAATTGTTTATTCTCTTTTGCTAAATGGTATCTCTATGAATGACCACAGCATGTACATAAAGGCAGCTAGCTCTCTTAGCAGTTAGTTCTCTGGTGTGCTCCCAGCTCTAACCTTTCTTCCTGTGAAATTTCATTGTTCCTCAAATTCTTAAAGCTGCTGTGTCCAGGAATTTTTTTGCCAGTAGTACCAAACATAAAAGAGCTTTTAGCGCTCAAAGAAATAACTTGAAGTTATGTTTTCCTGCTAATTGACAAAGTTACTAAGCATCATCAGATTTTGAAATTCTGTTGAAAGTGCCTATTTTCCACAATTATATGGTGTTCTTAGTGTGGAAGCACTAACAAATAGAAATTTTGTATTACTAAACTCAGAACATTTGTATTCACATTATTTATAGTAGTATTTTTAAATGAAATAAATGCACAGAGATATTTTATTATTGTTTCTATTCTACTAGATAGAATAGACAATAACAGCACACTTGAAGCTAAATGTTAAATCCTACAAAGTTTCTTAAAGGAAGGCAGTTTAGGAAAGAGTAGCAAAGGCCAGAAAAGCCAATGTTGAAGTGGAAAGTGCATGGATCATACATATGAAGACCTGAGCTCAGGTCTTAATTTTGTCATTCATTAACTGTGAAACACTGGGCACATTAAGTGATAGTCACTGGAACATGGATTCTTCATCTATTGAATAAAGGTTTATAAATAAATGTTCCAAAGATGCTTTCCCACTCCCCACTAAAGACCAGTACCTTCCTCATGGCACAAAATGAGACCGGGAGCAAAGTCACACTCCCTTAAATGTAGGGTCCTTTTAGTTATGCTACAGGATGAAACTAAGTTTTCTTCTTGTATGACTCAGAGCAACAAAAAGGATCTGTTTTAACTAATGTTTCTAGAGGAAGGTACTTATACCATTTTATACCATGCACTAGAACTTGTTTACACAAATATTTTTATATGTAAAAAAGACTCGCAATATCGAGTGTAGCACCTAATTCTGGTTGCTTGCTGCAGTGGTGATACCCAGACAAGTGTCCTCACTGCACTGGCAGCGTACAGTTTACTACAGCAACAGTAAGCTAACATGATACACCTCTTTTAAACAACAACTTCTCAGCAGATATTTTCATTAGATGGTTTCAGGTTTGAAAAATACCATCTTGGAAATTTGGAAGTGCTGGATGACAGACAATTCAATGCCTGGAGTTAGAATCACTGCCTTTCCCCATGGCATGTGATGTTTGTATGTACGTACTACAGAGAATCTAAAGGATTTATACAATCCTGTCTGTTCTTATTCCTATAAACCATTATAAAATAAGACTGTATTTTTCAGTGACATACTATTTAGTTGTTGGCCATTAATGTTACAGACATAATTTTTTTTTTCAGTGGGATAGTAAAAACATTTTTCTGAGTACAATGACTAGCATGAAATTAGAGAAAATGCTAGAAAAGGGATCACAAATTGTTTTTAAGTGATACTGAGAAAAGTAATATTCATCATAATAGTTTTATAACAGCTATCGTGAATCCAGAAGGCAATAAAAAAACTTTAGTGAACTCTGTCATAACTGACCATTTCTTCCTAAGAATCTCTAAGATATGAATCACTAGGCTTCTCAGAATCTCTCTCTCTCTTATTGTTATTATTAGGAAATCTTTAAAACTTTCAATTTTATATGATTACTTTCCAGAACTTCACATGTAAGAATCTTCTATACAAAAGAAATTGAAATAATGCCTTTTTTTTTTTTTTTTTTGCCACAGGTGATTAGTGACTTTCTGTGGACCCTGGATTTCTTCCTGGCATTGTTAGTGATTAAGCCTGTATGTATGCTGGGCCTTGGAAAGCCCTGAGTTTAAGTTTATTGTTCAAACAAACTCTCTTTAATAGTAGCACATGTAAAAGAAGACTTTAGAATTTAATTTATTCAAGTGTAATGAGGCTGCCAAGAAGAGATCAGGATAAAAGTCAACATTCATTTTTTTTTCAAACAGGCCTGTAAGAGCCTGGCTCTCCCTGAGTCTCCTCTCCAGCCTTCTCTCTCCAACAGGCGTCTTACACGCCATCCACGTTAAACCACGTCCGGTGCACATTGAATGCCTCCTGCCACCATGACTTTGTATGTGGCCATTTTGAAATGCCATTCTCCTTCCTCATTCTCTCCCATTTAGTCCTAACTTGTTCCTCAAAGCTTGTTTTAGAGCTTCCCGTCTGGAAAGTCTAAATATTCCCCAATGACCCAGTCAACTCCAACCAGGAAAGATACGGTATCTTGCTCTGTTCCCATTTTGTACGTATACAAACCATAGCCCTTGTCTCTCTGTATTAAGTTATCTCTGTGAATATTTGTGTCTATGGAACAGACAGTGATTTTTATATCTGGGGTTGTTTATTTACGGTCTGATCTCCAGAGCTAGTCACACACCTCCCCTTTAGTAACCACCCAGTCAGTTTTGGATGAATGAATAAATAAATGAATAATCTACCTAATGAACCTAGGGTTTTAATCCCGACACAAGAACTCTATGGATATCGTCTGGATATCTTCAACTACTCTCATCACCACAATAACAATTAATCTTAATTTATTGCTTAATAAGTTCTGGTTTTTCATATGTACCATGTAATTCAATCCTGTCCAAATCCAAGGTGGTGGTGTTGTTGCTTTCTTCATCTGCACATGGGAAATGTGGGGCACACAGAAGTTAGAATACCATAGTAACCTTGGGCAGAGCAGGGTGGAGCCTAGTTTCAAACCAGATGGTCTGGCCCCAGAGTCCAACTTTTAACTATTAGTATCAGGAGGCTTCCTGGGCTACAGCTGTAGAAGAAGAAAGAGATTATCTCTAGCATCTCAGCTAAAAGCTGGCATACATTATGAATTTAATAATTGTCCCTATGATTTGTTCTGAGTGTTCTAGAAGCTGGAATCCTGCTAAATGGCAAAGGCTTTTGTCTCAATAGAAAAAAGTAACTTTTTAACAATTAGAGCTACTCAGCAGTAGAATGACAAAATCAGAAGCCACTCATTTGTAACATGTTTAAGCAGAGACTAAGCCATCACTTAGTAGGAGTTATTAGACCTGGAATTCATACCTCTGAGAGAGATTAGGCACTGGTAAGTTGTCAGCACTGACACAGAGTAGTTATGTTTTGGTCAGCCACATACTGAGATACAGAAAACAATATAGAACTCCAGATTAGGTCACTGAACTGTTGAAAAACTAAGATACCATTCAGACACAACTCATACATTTTCTAATAGTAGCATTGGACATAGGCACTGTGGAAGAGCACAGAATAAAAGAATAGGAGACATCTATCTGCCTCTGCCTAGTCAAGTGACAGTGTGTATCTCATTTAATCTTTCAGAGCCTGTTTCTTAGCCGTATGATGGTGGTATTAAAAACATCTATTCTTTCCACATATGGGGATAAAACAACATTTTTGAAAGTGGTCAAATGTGACATAAATATAAATTGCCATGATCATAATATGAAAGAGATATAAAGGTATAAGGCAACCATTAATTAATGTCAGATATCTATATACTTATTCTGCCTATAACTATAACCAATTGTGGTGATTTCTTAAAAATTTTCCAGGATGATTCAAGTATCTTTGTCAAAAATGTC
The DNA here is from genome assembly GCA_004024845.1 of Tonatia bakeri. Lineage (NCBI taxonomy): Eukaryota > Metazoa > Chordata > Mammalia > Chiroptera > Phyllostomidae > Tonatia > Tonatia bakeri. Next base: position 236,308 of record PVIA01000958.1, read on the forward strand.
CTAATATCATGGCCTCATATGAACTGGTATCTTCTCCTGAGTATTATTTTCTATGTCTCAGCCATTATATCATAAGCACAGTGTATAAGCAGCCCTGACTATTTAAAATTCTTAAGTTGCTGAGGTCAGAGGTGCATTCAGAATTTTAAGGTTGGCAGTATGACAATCGTTTTGTGTCTCTTCCTGGCATATTCACATCTACTCAGATGACACCAGTCGAACAAGCACAGTAACGACATTTGTTTGGTAACAACACTGGTGGGAACATCTGTATGTGGAGATTTGGACTGTGGTTAATCTCAGTGGCAGTCAGCCCTGATTGAGGGAAGACAGATTGTGGTCCTCAGGTTACAGAGTCACCATTGGTGAAAAGCACACTTTAAACTCCAATCAGACAAACTGTCAAATGATCAGATGGATTTTTTTTAAAGCACTCAGAATAAATGGGAAAAGATAGAGAAAAATTGTAAAGGTAAAAAGAATAATAGGAAGAGTGAAATGAGAAGATGAAGAAGCCCAGGGAGAGAGAGAGAGAGAGAGAGAGAGAGAACAGCATGAGATAAGTAAGGAAAAAAACCTACTAAAGAGGCAAGTCTTCTGTATTTGTCTTGCTGGACAGTTGAAAGGGTTTCTCAAACCCCACTGTTCTCCCAACTACCAGAGATGGATTAGCAAAATAATACAATGAGCATAAATTTGCTGACTGTAGTGGTACCGAGTCACCTTGGACCTCATCAGCATTGCTAAACATCACCCGTAACCTTTCCATTATCACTGAGGGTCTGCTCAGCACCAGGCCCAACTGCTCCAATAATTTCAATTACTTTCCCTGACAAATTTTATGTTTCATGTATTTTAGTGGCCTGATAATTATGATTTCTCTCATTTCTCGCTATTGAGCTTAATGGGTTCCAGCATGAGTGTGCAGTTTCAGAAATGAAGTTCCACTTGAATTCACAAGTTATTATCTACTTTCATTAATGGAATTGGAAAAGACAGAGTGGAAAAGAGACAAAGAATGAGGAAGAAGGAAGAGATGAGTGAACAGGAGGAATAAAAATGTGTGTGGGAGGGGCAAGATTAAAGAAAAAAAATCAACCAAATGGGAAATAAAAATTCAGACTAAATATAAATAGAGTGTAGAAAGAAAAGTATATAATCTTTTTTTTTAATATGAAAAGCTTGGAATAGAGTATTTTATTTTTTAGACATATGACTGATGAAAACACAGTGTGTGTTGAAAAATTCTCAGGCTTTGCAGCTAGACCACACTGGGTTGGAAGAACCTGGTTCTTTCATTTATTAGCTGTGTGATCATAAGCATTTTACTTGACCTTGCTGTCGTTCACTTGTTTTCTTTTCTATCTGGACAAGAACATTGAGTCCATTGAATAATTTCCTTTCTTCTTTCTCAATCCCTTGTGTGTACATACAATCAATATTTTTTTTTATGGAATGACAACTATGTACAAGGGATTGTGCTGATGCAGGGAAATGGGTTTTCTGAGAGGTTGCAGAGCTGTAAGCTGACATGTATGCAGAGCTTAGGACACCTGGGCATCAATACCCCTCTCTTCCCACAATAGGATATGACTATACTCCTACTTCTATGATGTAAGAAACGGAAATGTCCAGTTTTGCATTTTAAAAAAATCAATCTTCATACACCAAATGTTAGCAGACTCTCAGGGTACATTTCATTCTTCATTAAATAATAGTGATTTTTGCTGAGGGAAAAATACCCACTTCCATCAGTAGGAGCCTTAGTAAAAAAGATAATTTGCTTCAGTTCTATGTCATTGTTCTGTAAGTCCCAAGAGGGAAAGACTGATTCAGCAAGGCAAAAGGGGCTCAGATCCATTAGGAACTTACGAAGTAGGTGGCACCAGCAGCTGCATGTCACCTGTTAGGGTAAAGATATGCTCCATAAGCTTCAATTTTTCCTACTTTGTGGAATTCTTATTTTAGGCTAAACAACTGGTTATTTAATGTGATCTTGTAGTGGGTTTATGCATGTCATTTCTTACCAACATTTTATCTATCTGAAAATATGTAGTTGAGAAAAGTAGGACATAGAAAGATAAAGAAGAACTAATCCTGAATTTAATAAACTCATAACCTAGTAGGGAACATAAGATAAACATACTAATAAGCATAGTAGAAAATTAATATAATAAATGTTATAAAGTGGCACATTGGATCATACAGGTTGAAGGAAGGAACACGTTGTATCTATTATAAAAGATTATCTTTTAATAAGGGCCCAAATCTCAAGCCAAAGAAATGACTCTATAGTTTTACCATTTTAAACATTAATGAGCTACTTGGGAATATAAAAGGAGAATTACAGAGTTCTTCCCTATTTTTCTGAAAAATCTGTCACATAGATGGCAACCATTAAGCCCTAGTGATAGGAACTTAAGGTGATAAAATGATAAGGACTTAGAAAGAAGAAACACACAAAGAAACACTGGAATTTAACATTTTAATGGTCACCAAAAGCAGCAGCAGTAGAAAAATGACTGTATGTGGCAATAGCTAAACTGGTGAATCACTTAAAATTCCTTTATTCTGAATTCTGCAACTGAAAGAATATCAATTTTCTCAAAAGATCCTAATAAGGACCCCTGAAAGGAGGCTGACTACAACTCCATCAAAATGAAGTCAGAATGGCTGTTCTACTTAATGCATACTGAAGGAAAAATTAACTGGACAATGTGCTCCTCTCTCAACAAGTACCTTTCTGCAAAGGCAACTAAAGATAACTTGGAATTTCTTAAGTTCATGTACACCTTTCCATGAATATATATATTTTTTGGTGTTGTTCAGTTACAATTGTCCCCATTTTCCCTCATTACTCTCCCATGCCCTGCCCACTGCTAACCCACATTCAGTTCCTACCCCCCACCATTGTCCTTGTCCATGGGTCCTTTATACAAATTCCTTGGGAGGAATATGATCAGTTTATCAATCGATTAACTAGGTCATATCCACCTTGGCTCTCAAAAAAAGCACACATCCATTCAAAACAGTGGGCATATTGTTCCACTCTAGGCACTCACTATGTGTGGCACAAGGGATACAAAGACAAGTGAGGAAATTATGCTTTTGAAGTCTCCATGCTTTTTCTGGAGAAACAAATATATGCAAAAATAATTATAGCCTCTGCAAAAGAGATAAGTGCAAAGGGCTATGGTAGCAGATCCGAAGGGAGGTGAAAACTAAGTGTGTGGCAGGGGAGTAGCAAGCTTCATGAATAGGTCGCATCCCAGGAGTTTATTTTCTGGAGAAAGGAAAGGAGTTCAAATGTCAGTAAGTGTCTACCCAAACTATTGTTTGCAAGATTTATTAAGTATTCAGGCAGATGCTATTTGTTCTACAATCTGTTGACTATCCCCAAATGTACTAATGAGGTAATGCTAGTGGCCCATAAAGGGTTTTGGCAGCAATTTTTAAAAACATCATTTCAAACACAGTGCCACCTTTAGATACTTTCATGGTTGAGACACAATTGAAGTTGGCATCTTTGGGTCACAAGTCTATTTTATCTCAGCAGGATGACATTAGTTGCAAATGTAGAGATTTGCCATTATTGACCTTCTAGTCTCATTATCTTGTATAATGGGCTACTTTGCCTCAGTTAATCATGGCATGAAAGAACACTGAATGTCAAAATATTGAAGGTGAATGGAAAGGACCCAAAAGCACCTGTACTTTGTGTGTTCACAAATCACAAGTCCATTGTAGCCTCTCTTTCTTGGAGGCTATGGCCCAAAACTCAGTGGGTAACAATGAATCCAAAATCTCAGAAGCAGATGTAAGGTTTCTTTCACCCATTTGAGACACACAAGAATCCTGTCTTAGTTTCTATCATGTCTATTTTCCTCATCTGATGGTCAGCTAGAACACTAATATGTATAGACATCTTGAAATGTAGAATGTTATATTTAAAGTCAATGATTCCATAACTTGGTCAATGGTGCCTAAGGCATTTTGAAAAATAAAACCTTTCTCACATTTTTTATTTATACAGTTCGTACAATAAAAAAAGCTCTTCTCCTACATTTTGGAAGTTATGCTGTTTCCTGAACTATAGCCATAATAATTTTGGAGAAGCTGAATTTATTCCTGTTTTTGAATATGAATGATGTGAATCATCAACATGTTATCTGAAAATTTCTGTCTTTTATTTTGTTAGAGACCATGGAACTAGTTACTTCTTGTGATTAAATATAACCTTTAAAATATGGGCTATGAGTGTCCTTTCAACCTTTAGAATTATACCTTTAACATTCTTTATATCTTGGTATCATCATCAAAGTTTTATGGAAATTTTTAATAAGCATCTCTTGAAAATAAGGCCCATAATAAAATACAAATGGAAATAGAAATTATAACATTAAAGCATAAGAGGTGAAGGGGATAATTTATAAAACACTGGTGGGATTCATATGTCTCCACTTTCTTCTCCAGCCCATGATCTTAGTCTCAGTCTCAGGAGTCCCAGTAAATGATTGAGCAGTATGATTTGTCTTGTGAAATAATATTTGTCTCACTCATTAAAAACTTGTTGTCAGACACTTTACATGATTTAAATCCAATTTTCACATCCTTACATATACTTATTATTGAGAAAACCAACTCAGAGAGCTCAAGAGACTTGATTTGCTTAGGGTTTGTACACTGAAGTTCATGAAGAATGACAATTTGATTCTATGTAATCTGAATCCAAAACCAAGTCTTTTTCCCTTTTGTGATAAATTCCTATTTATAAGACTTTTAAAGGTCAGGAGAGCTCAGTATCAAGCTGTCTCTTCTAGCTAAGTGGCTAGGGTCAGGCTGTTTAACCACGTTTATTTTTCATACACAATAAAGATAAATGGCTTTTAGAAGGATTAAAGTACCATTTTAACTCCTTGAACAGAATCAGAGAAATGGACATCATATGGAGGGTTTTCAGTGGGGAGGGGGAGGAGAGGAATGGGGGGAAAGGGTACAGGGAAGAAGCATAATTGGTAGGCATTACATATGCAGGGAGAGGTAAAAAATGGTATAGAAAACAGAGAACTCAAAGAACTTATATGTACAACCCATGGACATGAACTAGGGGCAGGGGTATGCTGGAGGGTTGGGGGGTGCAGGGTGGAGGGGGAATAAAGGGGGGAAATTGGGAAAACTGTAATAGCATAATCAATAAAATATAGTAAAAAAAGAAAGGGTCTTACTATTATTGATGCTAAAAAAGAAAGAGGAACACACCTGCCTGAAAGTGGGAGGATTGTAAAGAGAAACACTGAGGTGAGGGTAGAGGACCCTGTTGTAGGAGAAGTTTAGAATCTGGCATTAAGTCAGAAATGTTTCTACTACAGTTGTGTAGAAATACAATGCAAGCCACAAATGTAAGCCACATGGTTAAGTTTAAATTTCATAGTAGCCATGTCTTAAAAAAGAAGGAAAAATAAACAGGTGACATTAATTTTATCAATATAGTTTATGTAATTCAGTGTATCTAAAGGATTGTCACAGCAAGCTATAGTCAAACACAAGTTCTGGCCAGGTAGCTCATTTGGTTAGAGTGTCTTCTTGATACTCTAAGGTTGCGGGTTCATTCCAGGTCAGGGCACATACAAAAATCAATCAATGAATGCATAAAAAAGTGGAATGACAAATTGATGTTTCTCTCTATTGCTCTCCCTTCCTACCTCTCTTTACAATCAATTTTAAAAAAGGAAACAGAATGGTATGATCAACACAAACCATTACAAGCAAGTCTACATTCTTTCTTATACTTAGAGCACATATTTATTTGTAATGGCCACATTTCAAATGCCCAAGAACAACATGTGACTAGAGCTTACAGCACTGGACAGCACAGCTCTTGTAGCTTAAAAAGCAAGCTTCAATTGAGAAAATTGTCACAAGGCTTCTGTGTTAAAATAAATTCATTTCAGAATGGGATAACAGAAGTATAAAAATTTACATGTTGATAATGGGAGGAGGTTAAAATTTCCATCAGCCAGTAGTAAATTAAGGAACTGTCAGGTAATAGTGTAGACTGGGATGAAGGAAGAAGACAAACACTGGTAGAGCAGCCATTTTACATCCATTCTAATGTAACAGAAAGTCACAGTTCTCCTCATCATATAGAAGAGAAGACACAGGGTAATAAAAATGCCAAAGGTTAAAAATAGGGAGAGAATCTGCCCTGGCTGGTGTAGCTCAGTGGATTGAGCGCAGGCTGCGAACCAGGCATCGCAGGTTCGATTCCCAGTCAGGGCACATGCCTAGGTTGCAGGCCATGTCTCCCAGCAACCGCACATTGATGTTTCTCTCTCTCTCTCTCTCTCTCTCTCTCTCTCTCTCTCTCTCTCTCTCCCTCTCCCTCCCTTCCCTATCTAAAAAATAAATAATAAATAAAATATTTTAAAAAAATAGGGAGAGAATCTTAAAAACAGCAAGAGAAAAGCAGAGAGTTACCTACAAAGGAGTTCCCATAAGACTATCAGCTGATTTCTCAAAAGAAACTTTTCAGGTAAGAAGGCACTGGCAAGAAGTACTATTCAAGTGATGAAAAGCAAGGACCTACAACCAAGATTACTCTACCCAGAAAAGCTATCATTTAGAATGGAAGGGCAGATAAAGTGCTTCCCAGACAAGGTCAAGTTAAAGAAGTTCATCATCACCAAGCCCTTATTATATGACATGTTAAAGGGACTTATTAAAGAAAAAAAAGAAGATCAAAACTATGAACATTAAAATGACAACAACCAACTATCAACAATTGAATCTAAAAAACAAAAATAAAAACAAACTAAGCAAACAACCAGAACAAGAACAGAACTGTAGATATGAAGATCATCTGGAAGGTTATCAGCAGGAAGGAAAGGAGGAGAATGGGGGAAAAGGTGCAGGTAGTAAAAAGCATAATTGCTAGGTACAAAATAGGTAGGAGGATGTTAAAAATAGTATAGGAAATGGAGAAGCCAAACAACTTATAGTCAGGACCCATGGACATGAACTAAGGTGAGGGGAATGCTAGAGGGAAGGGGGTACTGGTTAGAGGGGGGCAAAGTAGGAAGATTGAGTTAACTGAAATAGCATAATTAATAAAATATACTTTAAAAAAGAAGAAAATGCAGAAGCTTAAAGAGTCACTTGCTCAAGTTTCTGCTTTCTACTATTCTATAAATCTGTGACTACCCAAAGCCAATAGTTTGTGTCTGTCTTATTCTGACTGCCTATGGGGGAAAAGAAAAAAAAAGTATAACCTGCCAGCTGACCTGAATCTGTTGCTGACTAGAAGCAGAGGCAGAGAGGATTCATCAAAGGGCAAGAGGGAAGGAGTATCGAAAGCTTGCAAAGGGCTGTGTTTCAAAGGCTTGAAATTCAACTCTTAAGCCTTGAAGGTGTTTAGGGAGCTAGGGAGCCAGGCCCCAGGCAGCTGTTACACCACACGGTTGTTATCCTAAGGACATGTACCTGCTGTTCTCTTGGCACAGTTGAAGAGAAAAAGAAAAGGACTGGGTATGACATGTAGTCAGAGAGCTAGGTGGAAAAATAAAAGAACAAAACAAAACCGCAAATTAATTTGGTTAACAATCAGAGGAGCTTGTCCAACAGTCTGACCTGGATATCCAGGCTCTAGAATAGATTCTTGTCTGACTTTCACTAGGTTCAGTATGTCTCCTGGCTTATATTTTAAATATAAAATAACAGTCATTCTCAAATCTGTACATGTGAAATGCAGATAATCTAGATTCTGTGGGTGTAGATTGTTAAGTAATCTTGTGTCGTGACAGGGAGAAGATTTTTCATCACATAGTTCCCACATAGTCAAGTCTTTTATAAGAACTTGGAGGAACAGAAAGGGGCACTAGACAGCTCTAATTAGCCATGCTTTCACAAAAACTGATTTTCATAAAAATCAAGTTATTTGCAATTAAGGATCATTGCTGAGAGGGAAGAAAAGGCAAATGAGCTGAAGAGTAATAAGATTCTCTTTAAAAATGGTATCATAATGAATTCTTATTTCTATTTGAAAAAGTAGTTCACACTTAATTACTTAACCTATAGGATTGCAAGAGAATTATAACAGTAAATTAATCCTTCATTCAAAAAGTTTTCAACAGTTATTTTTTGAGCATCTGCTGTGTGCTAAGTGCTATTCTAGGCTCTGATTATAAGGCAGTGTGGCAAGTTGATCCCTGAACCCATGTCCTCTTCCTGGGAGCACAACTGGACTACATTCCCCAACCTTCTTTTTGTTCAGGTATGGATATATGACTGAGTACTGGCCAATCCAATGTAAGAGAGAGTGTTACCTCTGCTCCTCTCTTGTGGGAGTTGCTGTGATCTTTCCCCTACCATGGTGACCTTGGGAACTACATGGAAGTAGGTAGAACTACAGTGAAGAAGGAGGCAGAATCACCACTTAGAGGAGAGCAGCAAGTCTAACTGGTTTTAGACTCAAGGTGAGCAAAAAATAAACTTTTCAGTTATAGAAGTGAGCATGACCTTAATTAATATAAACGTGAGCAACAGACTTGCTTTATGCCTTCTTGGTTTTACATTTCCATGGGATGCAGACAGAAAATAAACAAACCACATAAATATACATATGAGGGGACTGAAAAAAGTTATTTAGTACATTTGTGTATTTATTTTACATGTTTAAACTTCAGTCCCCTCAAAGTACTCACCATCTGATGTAATACACTTATCAAGATGTTTTTTCCACTGTTCAAAACAGTTTTTGAATTAGTCAGTTTAGATGATTTTTAGTGCTTCTGCAGATTTTTTGTTTCACCTCTTCCATCCACATTAGCAAAATGTTTCTTTTTGAGGACTTTGTCATCAGGGAAACAAAAAAAGAAAAGTTGCTCTGGGCAAGACCTGGTAAGTAGCGGGGATGGGGCATGGGGGTCATGCCATTTTTCATCAAAAACTGCTGAAAGTTCAGTGTGGGCAGGTGTTCTCCTAAATTACCCATCATGAAATAAGCAAACACATTGAAAGAGTCTTTAAACAAATTCATTGAAGCCAAATGCAGCCTCTCACAACAACACCAGCTGGTACACTGATACAGATAGGTTCCTAGAACACTCACCTAGAGAAGCCTGTACTTCTAGGGGCCTGCCCTCCAGAAGATGATTCCATTTTGGGGGGGGGTTCTCCCCCGTACATTGTTATATGGGAATATGTTAAGCCTGTATATAGAATCCCACATAGTTCATGCTAAAAAATTTAAATGGGTAATGATATAAAATAATTTACATTTGACATTAGAATAAAGTATCTCTTTCACTTTTCATCCTGGCCCCTCTTCCCAACATACACACATATCCCTTTTACCAAATACAGTCTATTTTCTGAAACAGTGATGGACTCCAAGTATATGGAATAACAGAAATCCCATTATCAGAGATTTTAGTTCACTTTTCTTTACTGAATGTTAATCCACCTGTAGAAAGATGTAAATGTGCATTTTTCTGAGGCAATGATGAAATACTGGATGGCTGTTTAATTTTCTCCCATGAACAAAAACAGAAATGCTGAGTAGATAGCCTGGTGGGAGAGCAGCAGAAAGATGACTCAGGTGGTAATCAAAGGGGTCTGAGATTTAATCCTAATTGTATCATGTTAAAGTAGTTACTTCTGAGGCCTTAGTTTCTTCATCTACTAAATTGAAGTTTTGGGCTAATTGACCTATAAGATTCTCCCAGCTCTCACATGTCTATTTCCAACTTCTGAATCCAAATGCAAACCCAAACCAAACCATTTTTGTAGAGAGTGTGTGTGTGTGCGTGTGTGTGTGTGTGTGTGTGAGAGAGAGAGAGAGAGAGATTGAAGCAGTAGAAGGTTGGCTCAAATGCTGTGCTTAGGAGACATTCTGCATGGTTTAAAGGTTCAGATGAAGAAACTCAGTATATGTACTCTCAATACTTGACTGTCAGAGACCTGACACATTATCTAGAAAAGGAAGACTAAAGAGACATTGCAAAATTCCAGGAGATGCAGAGATTCTGTTTGAATTTTTCCCAAAAATGTCCAAGACTTTTGCTTTATTTGACCATTATACTCCATATACATATATAATAATTACTACTGTTTGGCTGAAATTTTTATAAGTATAATTTATTATTTCAAATTCCCAAAATTCTGAGCCTTCTTTCAACCTTTCAAAATAACTGTGTTGCTTTAAAAATTGGTTCTCTCTCCCCAATTCCCTACGCCCCTGCCCAGCTTCTTACCTCTGTGTTATCTCTCAGGCCCCACTCAGCTGACTGGCTCCTGCTGGTGTGCATTATGATTTAAGGGACTCTGTGCTTTCCTTTTTTTTTTTTTTTTACCATGGTGCATTTGATTTAGATACAGATGGATACATTATTAATCAGATTTTGGCTGCTGCTCTTAGCTTGCTGGAGTTACACTAATAACTAATAAGCTACTAAGAGAAGAGTGAGGACAGCCTGTCTCCTTTTACAATAAAAAGCAAGTTTATGACAATCCATTTTGAAATAAGAAAATCTACCTTCTTACCTGCTAGAAGCCTTAGTTCATCTGGGCAGGCATCCGCGCTGCCCACACAGCAGGCAACACAAGCCTGCTTGGATGGAGAAGGTGATACGCTCATACATGGAGGAGCATGCTTTGTTTCATGGTCATGAGAGGTTGTACTTCTCTGCTAAATATTCCATATGAACCCTAAGTAGACATTTTGAACCAGATTCTGTATAACCCTATTTAATTTTTGCCACCAACCTGTGACTGAGTCTTTAGACTGAGCCTACGCCTTTCTCCAGTACTGGAGACTGCTATGCTGGAAATCTCTCCTGCTATTGACTCTTCAACACATTTTCTGGGACCTCAGAGATCACTCAAAAAAGTATAGTGAAGGATTTCTTAATCTAGTCTAAAGTTTCCTACTTTTGTAGACATTCAAATGCTCTACTTGAAAATATCAAATTTTTGAGCACTTATATCCTCTAGCTGAACAATTCCCATTATTATTTATATACACACATAATTATATATTATTTTTTTATTTTTATATTATATATTTATGCATATATTACATATAAATATATAATTATATGTATTTATATATTATATGTGTGTATGTATGTATATATAATTACAAGGTTTGTCCAAAAAAGTCCAACTATTTTAATATAACAAGAAGGGTTTGCATGATATCAATGTAACCTGGCAGCCAAGAAGAGTGGACTGGAATGCACATGCATGAACAATGATACTTCAATGTACTAGTCAGTGGGGACAGTACACACCCTTATGTGAGCATGTGTACTGTGTGTCCCTCACATTCAAAATGACTGAGCAAGTAGAGCAATGAAGCTGCATTGAATTTTGCCTTAAGCTTGAACATTCCTCCCCTGAAACTATTCAGATGATTCAGAAGGCTGCAGCTACGGACAACTGGTGACTGGCAGCTTCATCACAACAATGTGCCGGCTTATCCGTCATATCTCATGCAGGGATTTTTGGTGAAACATCAAATCACCCAGGTTACTTAGCCCCCCTATACCTCATTTAGTATGCTGCAACTTCTGGCTTTTCCCAAGACTAAAATCACCTTTGAAAGGGAAGAGATATCACACCATTGATGAGATTCTGGAAAATACAACAGGATAGCTGAAGGTGATTGGGAGAACTGTGTGAGGTCCCAAGGTGCCTACTTTGAAGGGGACTGAGGCCTCACTGTCATATGTACAATGTTTCTTGTATCTTCTCCAATAAATTTTCATATTACATGGCAGAATACTTTCTGAACAGATCTCATATACATATACATACATACACAATTTTACATATATATATAAAACATATACATATATATAATAATAAAACTTGAAATAACCTTAGGGAATCCTTATGTAAATTACTGTATATCCATAGTGTTGACTAATACTGAACCTATTTAAAATGAAATTAATATATGAAATGATTTTGAAAAATCTTTCTTATATTATAAAATGAAAAACATATTTCTATAGATTGAATTCTTTTGTCAAAATATTTTTCCATCTACTCTCTGTCTACCCATCCAACTATCTAGATATGTTGGTTTATGTATAGAGCATATTATATTTTGCTGAGTGTAGATAAAATCTGTTAACAGCAAATCCCACTAGGAATAGTGACTATGGGAAAGGAAAAAAAAATGTTTGTTTGCCTTTTGATTTTTTAAATTTCTAACTTTGTGCAGAAATTGTTATTTTTAAAAGATGACATGTCAACTAAGATTAGCCAGACTCTAATACTATTGAAAATTCTTCTTCTGATTTATTTCTATAATTCAAAACCTTTGTCTTATTTTAAAATGCCCTAATATTAAGGCTTAATAGTTATATATAAATTTAGTGACAGTGACTGTCTTGAAAATAAAATTTAAAAGATGAAGAGAGAGAATCATGGGTGTTATAAGTCTCTAGACAGTGAAGAGACCCCTAGGGGGCCCAAGGAAAGTGCTGTGGAGCCAGAGGAGGGACACTGAAGAATTTGTTTCCCACGTGGCATAGACGCAACAAGACAGAGGGCTGTGCTGGTAGTTAGGAAAATTGGATTCTAGCCCTGCTCTGCCATTTACTACTCTCTTGCACACGCCACTTAACCTCTCCTAACCTCAGTTTCCTCAATTATAAAATGAAGGAATTGTGTTGGATGATTTCTGAATTACCTTCTAGCTAGGAAATCTATAAAACTGTATGAAGCAGCATCCTGTTTTCTGCCCCATAATTGGCAGGAGGTGGTAATGAAATGAGATCCAGAATATAATTAATCTTTCAATGTACATTTCTCTGTCCTTTGGATGGAAGTAGTTGATAGGCCTTGTTTTTCCTCTCCTGTTACACTGATTATGTGTGAGGATAAACTCCTTATACCGGACACCTAAGGACTTTCATATGCCAGTAAAAACTAAGCCAGCCTGAAAATACTTATTTGACAGAATGTACTTGTAGTCAGAGCAAGAAAAGGCAGGCATAGTGAATAAACCACAGCATATAAAGAGTGATCTGTGTTGTCCGTTTGTTCCTTTTTTTGTTTGTTTGCCCAGAAAAATGCATTTGTCATTTGGAATTTTGTAGTTTGTGGTATTTTCTATTTTATCTAACTTAGCCCACCTGTCCTTTTAAAAGCATTTTGGCCCTGCTAAAGTTTTCTATACCAAACCTACAGGCATGAAAGAAGCCTGACTTGGTCCCTGCCACCTTATCAAACTGTCAAGTCCCCTCATTCCTTTGAAGCCCTTGGCTCATAGTTAAAGAAAGAGACAAAACTGTATACCTCAATGCTCACTAGGTAATGGTATGCCTAGGAAAGTCAGTGTAACTTGAGAAATACTTCTTGAATACTCACTGCATATTTGGCAATTTGCTAAGTACTAAATATTCAAAAGTTAAAGTCCCACCTTGAAGAAAATAAAAGTGTAAAGGGGAAAGACTCAACACATTTTTAACTACAGTTTAAGTTCCATACCAGAAGAGTAGACTGGAGCTATGGAAGTACATAGGAGGGACCATTTAACCTGATGCAGATTCACTTAACTTGGGTGAATAACCAAATCCAGGATATTCTTTTGCTTATAGATTCCAAACTTACTGTAGCAAGAAAAATATCTCCAGACTTCTGATCAAGATGGTAGCATAGGCAGACATGGTTAGCTTCTCTGTACAACCACATCAAAATTACAACTAAAATATAAATCAACCATCATTCAGAACCATCAGAAATTGTGTTGAATGGAAGTGTGACAATGACAGAATTAAAGAAACCACATCCATCTAGACTGGTAGGAGGGGTGCAGACCCAGAATGGGCTGGTTGAATGCCCACATGTGGTAGATAAAAATTCAGGAGGGATATCTTGGGAGTGAGGAGTCCCAGTCCCTCACCAAGACCCCTGGCCCAGGGTTCCGGTGCCAGGAAGAAAAGTCCCCACAACTTCTGGCTGCAAAAAGTAGCAGGGATTGAGTCAGTGGAAGAAACTTCTGGAGACCCAAGTAGTTCCTCTTAAAGAACGCACACATGGACTCGCGTGTTCAGACTCACTCCCTCTGACCTCCAGCATCAGGATATCAGCTTGAAAGGCACCAGTGGCATACAGGGAGAGACTGAAGTGTCTGGCATCAAGGCAAGCAGAGGCCATTGTCCCTTTTCTAAACCTTCCCCTCACAGAGCCACAGAGCCTGCAAGCTGGTGTCATATCTGAGACTCCATCAACCTAGCTAACACTGTTTGACCCACCTGGAAGATCTCCAGATAATCTGCCCCACCCAATTTATAGGCCCACCCAATTTACTGGCTCACCTAATCGGCTTTTCCATATGAGTGACTGGTCTTGGCTCATGCTGTACCTACAACTCCCTAAATTCTGTCAAATAAGCAGCAGCTACCTCAGTGAGTCCCAGGCCTGGCATTAGCCGAAACCAGATTACATTCACAGCTTGGCTTCACCTGGGAATCTCTAAGCCCAGCAAAAGTAGCTGCCATCTTAGATTGCTTCATAGCTTAGGCAGGGTGGCCCTGAGCAAAACATACATGAGGGCTGACTTTGGCCATGCACCACCCAGGAAACCCCAGAGCCTGCATAACCACTGGGCAGCTACAGACCACATTGAAGTACCACCACCCTGCCCCTGCAGAGCTGATCCTCTATGGAGGGTGGAGGTTGGTGATCAGCAGTCACAGACAGTCCTTGCAGCTGACTGGCCTGGGTAGATCCCTCCCATTGATCTGCCAACAGGAACCAAGGCTCAACTACAAGAGGAGGATGTACCCAGCCCACACAGAGAGTATACCTTGACTATCCAGCCTGGGTGGTAGGGGAGGCTGTGACACTGAACCCTACAGGACATCTACTATATTAGGCCACACTATCAAAACATGGAGTCAAGGCAGCTGTACCTAATACACAGACACAAACACAGAGAGGCTGCCAAAATTAGGAGACAAAGAAACATAGCCCAAATGACAAAACAGAACAAAACTACAGAAAAAGAGCTAAACAAAATGGAGATAGGAAATCTATGAGATGCAGAGTTCAAAACACTGGTTAAAACAATGCTCAAGGAAATTAGTGAGGACCTTAGTAGCAAAAAAAAGATCCAGGAAGAAATGAAGGATACAGTAATTGAAATAAAGAACAACTTACAGGGAAACAACAGTAGAGTGGACGAAGCTGAGAATCAAATCAATGATTTGGTCATAAGGAAGTAAAAAACAACAAATCAATGAGAAGAAAAAAAGAATTCCCCCAAATGAGGATAGTGTAAGCAGCCTCTAGGACCAGTTCAAGAGGTTCAACATTTGCATTACAGGGGTGCCAGAAGGAGAAGAGAAAGAGCAAAAAAATGGAAATCTATTTGAAAAAAAAATGAAAGAAAACTTCCCTAATTTGGTGAAGGAAATAAACATGCAAGTCCAGCAAGGAGAGGGAGGCCCAAACAAGATGGATGAAAAGAGACCCACTCCAAGACACATCATAATTAAAATGCCAATGATTAAAGATAAAGAGAGAATCTTAAAAGAGAATCTCAAAATCTTAAGAGAAAGAAGTTAGTTTCCTACTGGGGAGTTCCCATAAGACTGTCAGCTGATTTCTCAAACTTACAGGCTAGAAGAAATGGGCAAGAAATATTCAAAGTCCTGAAGGGGAGGGACCTGCAGCCAAGATTGCTCTACTGAGCAAAGCTATCATTAAGAATTGAGGGGCAGATAGAGTTTCCCAGACAAGAAAAAACTAAAGGAGGTCATCATCACCAAACTATTATTATATGAAATGCTAAAGGGACTTATTTAAGAAAAAGAAGATCAAAACTATGAACAATAGAATGACAAAAATACATACCTATCAACAATTGAATCTAAAAAACAAACTAAGCAAACAAAAAGAACAGAGACAGAATCATGGATACAGAGACCTTTTTGATCATTGCCAAATGGGAGGAAGGTGTGGGGAAGTGGGTGAAGAGGTGAGGGGATTGAGATCAAATAGGTAGTTACAGAATAGCCATGGGGATGTAAAGTACAGTATAGGAAATGGAGTAGCCAAAGAACTTATACACATGACCCACGGATAGGAACAATGGTGTGGGGATTGCCTTAGGGAGTGGGGGTGCTGGATAGAGAGGGACAAAGGGGAAAATAACTAGGACATCTGTAATACCATAATCAACAAAATATATTTTTTAAAAAAGAAAAATATCTCCATCCTCTGCATGTGAAAGCCCCAGAAGTATGAATGTTCAGAGAGCAAGCAGGTCCTCTGAAAGCCAAAGAATGAAAAAGACCCAGGAATAGCTGAGCTGATCCAGGAATGTGAGAGTAAGAAAACAATGAGCAAGCCAGAGAAAGAATGGGCCTTAGAAAGAAGTAACAGGGAGACAGAAGAGGATGGGGGCGTGATGAAACATAGGTGATAGGTGGTGCCACACAGATACTGCAGATTTCATTCCAAAATTGTCTGTTTACATCATCTCTTGAGACTGTGTTTCATTGGGCATCCTATAGAAACTGCTGCCCGAGTGCACCATCATTAATGTGGGGTCCCTCACAACTGTAAGCTGTTATGAGCAAGGTGAGGTTTGTCCCGAAGTTTTTTGCAAAGTGGAACAAACCTAGCAGCACCACTGAAGTATGGTGAAGTGAAGATGAATGGAAACACAACTGGGAAATATTTCACAACTAGGCCTGAATAGACAGAGAAATGAAAGTATTTCTATCATGGAGTGATTTACATTTGATTTAGACTAAGACTGATAGCCAAGTGCAGGAATCAGCTAGAAGTCACACATGCAAGAGCAAATACTGTACATTTTCTCAAGCAATGTGTACTTTTAAATCAAATTAGCAAATACTTTTTAGTGATATCACTGTTCTCTAAATGCTATTATTCCTTGACTTATTTATTTTTCTGCCAGCAGAGTCAGAATCAAAGGATCGAAGGATCAGGTAGAAGAGGACATGACAATTAAATGGTTGACCAATGACTGATTTCTAGTGAGCAATAAATTAAGAGGCTCTTGTGTCTTTCTGAATCCCAATGGGTGCCCCACTGGCCTGAAATTTCTAGGAACAGACTTATTACTAGTATAAAAATGATGAGTTTTCATAAAGGCCCTATTCAAGTGCAGTCATTAGGCCATGCACTTTGTGAAGGCATTATTCAAAAAGTAATTTTACTTTGTTATTGTGGAGGAAGAATCAAGATAAAACAGTAGTCCATTTTGATGCCTAATAATATATGATAAAAAAGAGATATTGATGACAGATCTTTTCTGTTTAAGTGTTGACTTTAGGATATGAGAAATATTTGTCGATCCATGAACAATTTCAGAGTTATAGTTAGAATATCTAAAATTTTGTAACATGGGGTCTTGTGTTCTAGGTCCTGAAAAATTAACAATACTCACTGTTATTTTAGGTTCTGAACCTAATATATAGTTATATCAATATATAGTTAAATCAGTTGAACTGCAGCATGCTCTAAATCCATATAACTATGAAGCATTATTACATCATTCTAGCTCTGTTGCTTATGTAAAATTAAGGATTTAAGACATATAGTTAAATTTATCCTCTAAATCATAAACTGGGATAGATAAGGTCTTATTCACGGTCCTTAACTGAAATGTAATGATAATGCAAAAGCAAATATAAAAATAAAATCCTGAGCTCCCAATTCTAGGTCCCATGTTTTCTGTCAATTCCACTATTTCTGAAGCCCTGATGAGAAAATTCTAGAGAACATCTCTAGAGTTCACAACCCTGAGAGTTTTCAAAGCTATCTGACTGGCAAATCCATGCTTTCTCCCAGGCTTCACTTTAGCCCTTGGAGCTTTCACATTGAGGGGATGTGTGATTTCCTTTAGAGCGTATGATTAGCAACTTGGCAGGCAACTTGAGACCACCTGAGAACACAAGGGAGTGTGATCATGCATGCACCCCAAGAGTAAGTCTGGAAATGAAGATAAATCAGTAGATAAATGAGAACTGTAGCTTTCTGAATATAATAACCAATCTGATATTTAATCAGTGATCAAGTACTTATTTGGAAGGATCTATGCCCTCCATATTATGTATGGAGCTGTAGAAAGTAATACAAATAATGGAATGGCCTCTACCCTCAAGCAGCTTATGATTCTACCTTCATGAAGCACATTCATTCTTGTGTCTGGTCCACTGAAATGTAAAAAAGCTACTTTCACTTTATCTCAGAATCCTTTGATATTTTCATTTGAGATGGGATATAATTCATGCTGTTTTGACTATGACCAGTATAAAATGTGTTATTTTCGCATATAAACATTAAAAGATATGCAAAGGTAATTGATATGAGTTGTCCTTTCTGAAACAAGTCCAGACATATTTATACACATATAGTGCTGACTTGAGCAGAAGTGGTCTATGTCAGCTATGTCAGGCCTTTCTAAGCGAATTTTCATAGAAAATAAAGGACATGAGGAGTATGGATGAAATTCTTTCTTCTGTGAAATATGCTGGTTCTCTTATAGGGGAAAAGGTTGCTCCCCTAAAGAGGGGAGTTAGAGACCTGTGATGAACATGTACAGAAATTCAGAGATTTAAGACTATTAATTATAGACACCATCTTAACAGATGTTCCACTAATCAACTGGTCTTGATAACATGTTATTTTGGGTATAAGGAAAGAGAATTGGTAGGTAAATGACATATATAACCACTGGCAACCCTCAGGATGTCTTGCTAAGGATCGTTATCATTTATCATCTTCTTGATTTTATGGAGGCTCATCATTGATGCTCAGTCATATCATTCCCTATAAAACTATTGAAAGTAAAGTCATAGTATTAAAGTGCTTATTTTGTACAAAATAAATTAGTGTCTTGAATCTCAAGCTTGCCAAATTTTAGCTTCTAATAGAAAGACATTAATGCCATATGTCACTTTCCATACCATATTCCTGAGATTATTAGGAAATATTTTTGGATATATCAAATCGTATAAATGCACTGTGAAAGTGGGCTTATTTAAAGTGGTCCTGGCTAATTCAACTTTTACTACAAATCAATTTCATTCCAGGCATTGAACTAGGTGCTGTGGATGTAAAGATCATTATAACTTGGTTCCTGTCATTGAAAATCTTAGAGTTTAGTGTAACAGAGAGATGCATGAATACCAATTGTCAATATCACATGCCTAGTGCACATGTAGAAGTAATCATAGGGTGCTGTGAGAGAACAAAGAAGGAGCAACTGTTCATTCTGAACAGATCAGTAACAGTGCTTGGAAGACAAAGAAATGGCTGAGTTTTGAAAGAAAAATGACAATTCTTAAAGAATTATTTGGTCCAATAGTCACTTCTTATTCATACCATTTGTGTAACCTCAGCCAAAGCACAACCTTATTTCTCTCTAACTCCTTAATTATAGAGTAGGGAATTGAAAGCAAATACATTAGATGGTTTGTTAAGGTCATTTCCATGTTGATGTATACATTCTGTGGTTCTTTCTCATAATTTTTTCATACAGTAAGTGTTCTCAGTGCAAAACACCCATGCCTTGTACTCATACTATAAATATTAATTACTGTATTAATTTAATGTACTGTATTAATATTTAACCTGAAACTATGATGGAAAATGAGTACTGGTACCACTAACAAGTCTTATACAGAAAGTTTAAGCCAATCTGGGAGAAAAGAGCAGCACATCTGTTTTCACGGCTACATTCATGACAAGGGCAGTACAATGGGGAGGGGTGACCTCCTGGAGAGAAAAAAAGCTAAATAATCACAGCATATCAAACGCTGCCTTCTAAGAAGTGTCTTTGTCTATATGTCTATTATCTTGGTGTATCAATCTTCACTCTTAAATGACTCTCTCTTAATTTTCATATTAGTGAAGAAGCAGTTTTTATTGAATCATTGATACCTCTTTTCCTCAGGCTTTCACTGAGGGAGGAGTTGAGGGGAGTGTAGAGAAGGATAAAAAGGATAGAATCAAATAAACTTAAAAGTTATGATTGAAAAGGCTTTTTTCAGCTCTGCAAATAATCATACTTAGTGTGCAAGACCACGAGGCACTAGGGTTGGGGGCAGGAGGTCATACCCCAGCTCCATTTATACTGTGCAGTGAGAACAGGCATCCTGAGTGCTCCACACATCCTCAGTTTCCCACATGTAAGACACAATGGCCTAGATACACTAAATATTGGCTTTCCCTATCTTTATCTCATTTGGGATGTTGAGCCATTAAAACATCATGTTTCTGACTTATTAAAGAGTAATCTATAAATTATAAAATATCTCATAAATACCTAAATTAGAATGACACTGACTGTCCACATATGGAGGAAAACCATGTTCTAATGAACTGTTTTAGGTGATAGTTGCCTTACCCAAGATTTGGCAGTACCAAAATGAAAGACCAGAACCCCTCCCAAACAGAGAGAGCAATAAGCAAGAGAGCCTTGACAACTGCAGTGCTAGCTAATGAAGCCCAGATGAAGATATGCATTTAATTAGCTTTTGGGCTATGTTTAAATGCTTGCCTTTATTTTTTCCTTCTTTTTCCCTTAACAATTGCATAGTGCATGGAGAATCTTAATTTCCTCATGCATTAGCACCTTCGTAGAGACCTCCTTTGGAAAAGCACTTTTGAATATTGAAGCAACTTTGACTCTAACGCTTTATAAATGCTTCTGACTTTAAAAACAAAATGTATAAATAAAGCTTCTTTTTCTTGAATCTATCAAACTTTCATAAGCCAGTGGTGATGTTTAAATAGCATTCTTTTCTTTCCTTTCCTTTTCTCTTCTTTTCTTCTTCTTCTTTTTTAAGCATGGAGGTTATCATTTATAAACTTGCATTATTTATGGAATTTAGAGTAACCACAGTCAAGAGCCTACTTCATTTCTTATATAGTCTGTACCTGAGGGCTTCCATGCTAGAGGGCTGTTTTATACACGTGGAAAAGAGAAATGCATGTTGCCTCTTTTCTAAATATGTGATCTAGAAAGATCAGATGCATAATAAAAATGGATAATAATCTTTTAATAAGGCTATAGTTTTTTCTCACTAAACAATGTTGTTGTCTCCGGTGGATAGAATGTTCTCAGCTTCTCAGCATGCAACACTATGGGCAAGCAGTATGGAGCAGGCAGTTTCAGGGCTTTGCTACCTCTCAACCAAACACTTGTTCATTCTTGCACAGGTGGCTTCTTTTCAATCATATGGAGCATTACTATTTTCCCAGACACTGAGATCTAACCCCTGTGGGATCTTTCTTTTTCCCTGAGAAGGTAGTATGCTGGAAAAAAAAAACAAATAAATAAAAAAGCTTGGTCTTTAGGGCCAGAGAGACCTACTTCAAATGACAGTGTCATCATGCTGATTTGGGGCACTAGTAAAAATGAAAACATAAGTCTATCAAAGTTCAAAGTATTCCAAAAGTTACATGTGTGTGAGTACATGCACACGCAGTTGACCCTTGAACAACATAGGCTTGGGTTTGAACTATGTGGTTTGACTTTTATGTAGGTTTTTAGAAAATTAACACATGCAGTACAATAAATATATTTTATCTTATAATTTTCTTAACATTTTATTTTCTCTAGCTTATTTTATCACAAGGCTACAGTATATAACAAGTATAACCTACAAAATGTATGTTAATCCACTGTTTATGCTATTGGCAAGGCTTCAGGTCAATAGTAGGCAATCAATAGTTAAGTTTTGGGCAGACAAATTTTTCTCCATGGATTTTCAACTGTGCTGTGGGTAAGTACTCCTAACTGCTGTGCTGTTCAAGGGCCAAATATATATATATATACACACACACAGACATGTATGTGTACATGCAAGAAGAAAGGGTTTCTGTCCAGGTAGCTATTCTGGGGAAAATATTGAGACTGGAGCCCATTTTTATCTTTGTTCAAGGTTTCTAGTTTTCAAAACCAATTCTACTTCTTTTTGCTATAAATAACTAAAAATTTGATAAAAAACAAGAAGGACAAAGGGGATGAGCGATAGCTTTTACTGTTCCAGGCTGTTATTAAATTATACTTTTAAAATCCCATGTCTCTGTAACGTGACATGCAATGCAAGAAGGCTATGTGGAAAAGCTCCAGGCAGCTGGGAAAATTACTAAAGAGAAGAGGAAACAAGAAAAATGTTCCTAAATGCTCAAATTGAAAACAGTTTTCAATACAGCCCTACTCTGCTGACTGTCAGCATAGAGATGAAGAGCCTCTGCCCCTAGTAGCCTCCCTTTCTGTAGAAAATGCAGACTCAGGTCACATGACATATTCGCCTGCAGCTCTGGGGTTGTCTGGATTCAGGATGGTGCCCCTTCACCGGACAGATATTTTATATGCACTCAGACTCTTGTCTTTTTGTCATAGGCCCCTGGCCCCTGAGATTCCAAGCAGTGATAAGGAGCACCTCTCCTTGGGATACAGGCCTTCTTCCTTTCAGTGTCTAATTACTTTAGGTAACATGTCTTTTGAATGTACAGCCTCAGAGTTTAGTGTTGAATCAGAATTTGCCACCACATACTTGCACTGTCACAATGAGGACATTTCATCCAAAATTAATATCCCAGAGTAGCTATTAAAGAGAAGCAAGAGAGGGGCAAAAAGGAGAACTCTTCTCTGTATTTCCTCTCAGTTAAGGTCCTCCTTCCAAGCTTGGTTGTCTATTATGCCAGGGTTTTATTTGGTCCTCATGTTGTATAAAAACTCCTCTTGTTGGTTCCTCCTTAAATAAAATGTTAACTATTTTTTCCTCTCTGGTTCTACAAGACCGCTGTCATAAAATCAACACACAGGACACATTTTCAAAAAACATACCAAGAATTCTACATACTTTTTTACTTTAGGCCTTTTACCACTTTCCCACTCAAGAAAATGGATCATAATATAAAACAGTGAGATGGCATTATTATAGGAATTACCTTGAATCTGTTCAAGTTATTTAAAGAATTGTCTTTAAGCTTTTGTCTCATTATTAGACCACATCATTTGTAGGCATCTTACAACAGATCTGCACAGTCACTAAAACTTGGCATAAGTGAACAATTTGCAGCATCATTCTTATTACAGAGGCTGCAGTTTATGGTTGTGTTACTAAATGTGCAGAAACTCCACATCCCAGTTTTATTTATCCTCACACGGGACACCTGATGGTGGTTTTATTGCTTTTTAACCTCGATTATGTAGAATACCAAACAATGGAGAGGTAGGAAACCCTACTTAACCAGAACAACACTAAGATTTTTTGGATTGTTGCCAACCAGAACATTGAACACTTAAATGAGAAAAAAACACAGACAGGAAAGAGATGATAAAAAGGTATTTATGCAGATAGTTGATAAACATGTGCTAATGAACCTGCTTCCTACTTCCAGCCGAATATTGTTGCATCGCAAGCGCTTGGGAAAGACTGTGTTTGAGATTTGCTCATAACTTCAAACCAGTTCTTTTACACTTGAGAGAAAATCTAGCACAGTGCATACTTCCATTGTTTTTAAATCCTAATCAGGCCCTTCTGTTTTAAAAAAATATTAAGCTTCTGAGACATTGAAGACAATAGCTAATGAAGTGTCTAGGATTATCTCTGAATTAACATAATTTTCTCTCAGATTTCTTTCTGTTAATAGAAGATATCAAGGACTAACCATAATCCTGGCAAACAAGCTATGGTTTTTCTGCTTTTCCCTTGGGACCATCTTGCGTGCTTTTATGTATGGTACTCATCTGATATTAACTCTGGTGAAAATGATTATGGAATGTAAAAATTAAAAATAGAATATAGCCCAACCAAATTAGAACTTTAATGAGAAAAGATCTCTTCCTCATTAAAATTTTTCCTGTCTCATCTGAACCAATCCTTGTACCTCCTACTGCTATACCCATTTGATTCTTCAAACTAAGCTTTAAGAAAAAAGTTCCACCTTTGATTAAGGAGGTCTAATTATTTCATTAATGAAATGACTAATTATGTCAAAACTTACATAGCGTACCTGTATTCTTCTTCTCTGAAATGAGATTGGGCTAAAATAACTCATCCCTGAAGAAAAATAGTTGAAGATAGTTGCAGCTACCTTTAACTAATTAGTTAAATACTGTTCTGATTTAGAGATTTATAATTTTGGACCAATCAAGGGTCCATAGTAACATAGTATGAAGTCATATTACAACAGGGAATACTTGGGAACCCCAAAATGGGGAAGCTCTCCTCGCTATCATGGCTGCAGGAGGGGGAAGTGGAGCAGGACCACTGAGAGTTACTTTGCATATATAAAGAACTCGGCCAGTGTTTTAGTAATGTTAGATAGCTGTGCCTGCTAAGATGGCTAAGGAGACAGGTGTGACTCTAACTCCTGATGTAGCTGGGAGGGCTTACTGTGCCTGAGAGACAGGCTTGGAGGCAGCTTTTACATCAAGGGGCCACGCCCACCAGGACTAACAATGGCAGCTGAGAAAGGAAGAAGAGACCAGACCACTGGCAGGTATAACCCAGTCTGGGAGGGGTCAGAAATGGTGTTAAGGAGGAAGATCTGCCCCAGGATTTAAATGCAAGATCAGCAGCCATGCTGGAGCTCTGGACCATGTGGGAAGGACAGTAGGAGAGCCATGAGACATGCACTCCCTCACTCTGTGGACCATGTGGCTTCAGAAAGAGAAGCCACTTGACCATGTTTCAGTTGTGGGAGGTCATGGCCACATAATTTGAAAGGATGTAGAAGGACTCTCACTAGCCCACTCTGAGGATGCAGTTTTGGATTAAGAGCAGGAGCCAGCCATGCATGGACAACTGAGAGAAACTGAAATACAGATGGGAATCTGCCCAGCTAAGCTGCAGACTTCTATTTCTTTTCCTGAGAGCACAGTGCCTCTGACTGGCCTGGTTTGGCAAGGGTGGGTAGGACTGTGTGTTTGTGGATGTTCTTTTTTCCTTTTAAAGGGCATGGAATTTAACATCAGAATTCTGACATTATTCTAAACCTGTATAACTTTTAAATAAATGTTCCTTTCCTTTGGCTCCTTTCCTTTTCATAAAATTCTGGCATTGGGAGTCACAGTTCTTATCAACAGCATGCCATAGAAGGCAGAGCAATAAAACCCAGTGGTTCTGTTACAATATCTCACGTAAAATAAGAAAATTTTAATAAAATCCATTATACTCTACTTGATCAGTATTTAGGCTATTTAACTCTGCTTCATTGAAAGTTTGAAAACTAGCTAATACTTAGACAAGATTTACTGAACAGAGTATCCCTGGACAATAACAAATAGTTGAGCTTAAGAAATGACAGCAACCATGGTAATAAGAATAAACACGGTCGGGTACAAAATAGACACATAATGCAAATGAGATAGGAACCAGTCACTTTTTAGTTTTATTTTTAAACTTGCCTGTTTTGATTTTAAATGGAGTTCCATACACTGCACCATGATAGTGAAGAGCTTATAGCTGAAGTTAAAATGCCTGGATCTACATTCTATTTCCTAACCTATCAATTGGGAAAACTAATTATTACCAACCCTGTAGAAATGCTATTATGATTAAGAGAGGTAATATATATAAAGCATTGAATTTACCTAATATTGAATAATTTAACAATAGAAATTACTTATTACAAAGTTGTAGCTATATAAGGGACAGATATTCCTGGATATTACAGGTATCCTATCATTTTCTTTTCCTGTTTTGTTCTTGCTGACAAGTTAACATCACTTTTCTTCTGTTTTTCAGTTATGTCCTTTGAGAATTTTAAAGACATAGCCTATTCTTGAGGGTCAGAGTTAAGATGATCAAACATCTTAAACATTGATACCAGTTGGCCAGGGGAAAGAATGGCAGGAGACAGCTAGGACAAGATCTCGAGAGTTTCAGTCTGAGGTGGGCTGGATTAGTGAGAATGGATACTGCAGAGTGGCGGAGATGCTCTGACTATCCTAGAAGTGAGCTTAGGGTAAGATACTCTTAAACGAAGGACTTGGATAAGGTGTATATAGGGATGCCTGTGTGTCCACATACCTGTTCAGAGTTTGTCTGTCCTTTCAGGTGCTTTACTCAGCAAGTGAGCTCAGCAATATTCACCCTGAAATTGCTTGCTTCAGGGTGCTTAACAAATGGTTGGCTGTTTAATGACCCAAGGCAGAGCCAGGGAAGGTTAACACACTGACAAAATGGGCATTAACTATGATAACAACTGTTTTCATGGGAGATTATTGCTATTATAAACCTTATTCTACATCGTAATGCTAGCAATAATTTTTCTGTTTCTCCCATTTTAAAATCAAGTTATGTTTGAGAATGTATATGACACAGAAGAGATCAGAAAACTCAGTGTTAGACCTGTAATGGCCTCTTTTCAAGTCTCTGTTGTTGCAAAGGAAACATTCAAACACATGATCCAGTGCTTGGTAGATCATGTTACTCAAACTAGATTAAGTGTATTTAGAAAGACAGGTGGCAGTTTATTAGATAACATTGTGACAAAGGCTCCTGCCTATCTCTCCAAACCCTACCAAACATTACTTTGATTGGACTTCATGTCCATGGTTATAGCAGCTACTCTGACTTGGACAACAAAAAATGAGGCGTGTTTGTATGGAAAATCCTCGTTCAGTTGCCTCGTTGGGAAAGGAACAACCTAAAGACCTACCTCACCTGTTCTCATTAGCACAGAACATGGATAATTTATCTGAGTAGCATTTGGGAAGATACAGTGTCTGCTTAGCAAGAATGAGACACTGTCTGGTCACATTCAGTGTGGAGTACAGTCAAGAACAGACCTGCAGGAAGATGCTGTATCTGAAGGAAAGGGTGGTTTGGCTGCAATCAGGATAATTTGACCCCTGGTGAAGGTGCAGGTTCTGAATGAAGGGCTCCTGATGGAGACTGTTCCTCTGCTGTGAATGACTTAGGCAAAAGAGGAAGGGGAGGGGCAAACTCAAGCATCTTACTTCCTAACTCTAGTTCAGGAGTGGTAAGTAAACCTATGCTGAACTTACTGAGTAAACATTTATAGCTGAGACCTGGCAAGTCAGTTCTCCAATAAGTCCATTGGCTAGAAAAGGAGGCACTGCTGATTCCATCCATGCATGAAATTGTTCCTTCTGCCACTTGAGCCAAAGTAGATTTGGCTTCTGTATCATTTCTTTTTTCCATGTTATTACTCCTTCATTTCTTTTAGATTCACATTCTCATCTTTATTGGCCTCTATATCCACTGTCGATCCTCCCCATTTTTTTAGTTTTGAATTATCTTCTTTGGCTATTCCCTCTGCATCTTCTCTCTAAGAAATTACTATACTCCACTCTACACACACACACACACACACACACACACACACTCCCAGAACACAGAAAGAAACTTGAGATTTCTTTTCCTGTTACACTATTGTGCTCCCAATCCTGTTCCTATGCCAGTTGGAAGCAGCTTCCTGGTTCAGTACTTGCCACCAACTTTGAAAAAGAGTCAAGAAGCTTTTCTTTAACTCTGTCATCCTCTGTGCTTTCATGTTTGGCCCAATTTTAATTCTCGAGTTTTAATTCACCAGAAGCCAGTTCCTGATATACTCCGACATATGATATAGTACCAAATTTAAACCTCCTTCACATTATCCTGTTTTTTGGGTTGAAGACAGGGTGACAAATTGCTGACACTTATTGAATTATTATTGTATTTATGTATTCTAAGTTACCCATCATCAGGATATAGTGACATTTCTGGAATGTCTATAATAGGTGGTCAGGCAGCCTCTATTTGATCACTTCAATTGAAAACAAATTCACTACCTTGCAAGACAGCAAGCATAATTCTATTCTTAGTTTGATTTATGAGAAAATTCTTAGACACAATTTGGCCCCTGATAACTGTCACCCATGGATGCTTACTATGTAAAGTAAGGCTAATATATTTCTCATTCAGTATAACTTCAACTATTTCAAAATAGGTATCTTCCCCGAGTCTTCTCTAAGCTATACATATTTCTATTCTCTTCAATATTCATCATAAGGGAAATGCTAACTGATTTTGACTAGCCCCATTTGTCATTACCCTGACTCCACCATGGTGTTAAAAATTGAACTCAGAGTTCCAGATGTGGTCTAAGTCATTTTAGGAGAAATTTAAAAATAAAATCTACTAGACTACTCTTTTGGAACTCATTATCCCCTCAAGCTGGCCTAAGTTGGAAATCAAGAGGGAATAAATCTTTTTGCTTTAAAATGCTAGGTAGCTATAAAATTCATAGCATTTTTAAGGTTAATCAGAGCTATTCCTACCACCCCTTTCCTACTCACAACCCAAGTTTATTAGGTTGTATGCTTACCATTTCATCCAAAACAAAACAAACCAGCCCTGGGTGGAACTATCAGGATTCTTATGTTACAGGGGTCAGAGCCTGGGTGGGATTCATTACAGCCCTTCATCACACAAGTTCCTTGAATCTTGAAAGACTCCTTAGGGTCTTTTAGTTCCCAAAGTTGGAGGTACTCAGGCATGTGTAGAGCAGTGCTATAGCACCAGTGGATCTATTACAACATGAAGGGAGATAGCCCAGCTTGCCAATTCCGCAGTAAAAGTTTACTGGTCCTGGAACAGCCAGTGAGGTGTTCACTTGATATTCTACTTGGCACGGTCATAAACCTAAACTCTTGCTATCTGACCAACTTCAAGGATACGGATATGTGATTGGGTCTGAGAGGCTTAGAGACTACCACAGATGCACGGGCCTTCCATTCCTTCGAGAAACTTTGCTTCTTTGATCTCTCTTTTTTTAAAATTATTTTTAGAGAGGGAAGGGAGAGAGAGAGAGAGAGAAACATGAATGTGCGGTTGCTGGGAGACATGGCCTGCAACCTAGGCATGTACCCTGACTGGGAATCGAACCTGCGATGCCTGGTTCACAGCCCGCGCTCAATCCACTGAGCTACACCAGCCAGGGCTCTTTGATCTCTTATAGTATCTTTTCTACAGTTATATGTTTGGACTTACAATTCATTGTGCATGAGTTCATGGTTAAGACAAAGAAGACAGGGAAAAGAGTGTGACTTTATCAGGCCTAAAAAGGTGCCATATATCTCCCCAGGCCCCATGTAGGAGGGTTATCTCATGTTAACTGTTTCCACCTCTGAGAGCAAGCCATGCCAGGGGCACAACCTAGGGTCCAGAGGTGCAAGAATCTGGGGATTAGAGGTGGTGACTCAGCACAGACCCAAACTTTAAATCAATGTTAGGTCTTTGTGAATACTGACTTCGAAGAAAGTAATCTTTTTCTTTCTTTCTTTTATTGCTATGAGATAGGTAGGCTGGTGACAAGAAAATTGCTGTGCACATCACCACCCTTCAGAGTGATTGGCTGTGGCTGGCATCTGCACAATATCCAGAGTGGAAAATCATTTACATACTAACACACTTGTCACCTTTTTGCCCACTTATACTCTTGTTGTGTTGGGATCAGCTCTAGCTGTTGTTTCACCATTCCCTGAACAGGCCCCTGCATACCAGTTCTCTGTACCTCCAACCAAAATGCCTTCTTATTGTTCTTAATTTCTTAAACACACTGTGTCCAATCTGTCTAACATCACTGTTTAGCTATTAGATGGCAAATACGATTTATCTTTGATATTAACAGTGACTGATTAGTAGTAGCTGCCTGGAACACAGTTTTAACAAAAAATACAAGGTTATGTTTGGGCTCACTGCAATTGATTGAAAGTGCCTACAGTGGGCACGTGGTGATGAGGTGGTATCATGTGTGCCATTCTTCAATAATTTCTCATGTGATAATCTAAGACAAACAGACAGCAAATGCATATCCTGACAAGTTGCTGGTATACAAGAATTAATTTATCCCGATAGGTTGCCTGTATAGTAAATCTATCATCAATAATGGATAATACAGCTGCCATTTACTGAGCAAGACCAATGTGCCAGCCACTGTGGTTGTTGGCTTACATGCATTACCTTGATCTTTCTATCAACTTTGCAAAGTAGGCATTACTATACACATTTTACAGGTGAGAAAATGGGGCTCGACACACTTCAATAGCTTTTCCAAAGCCAGGTAAATAAATGAGTGGCAGAGGCACAATTCAAACTCTGGCTCACTGTGTACAAAACTGTAACAACAGCAGGAGCAGGAATCCTAAGCATCCTTGGCCCCACTGAAGCCCTAAAGGAGGGTCTGTACTTTGTAAGGAACAAGAAGGAGCCAAGTGAAGGGTCTGGAGCTCAAACCATAACTTTAGATCCAAAATGGCAGAGAGTCATATGTAAAAATTTAAATTAATCTGAAAACATTCACAAGAGTTAGAATTATAATTATGATTTATAACCCAGAATGAGATGAGCCAAAATAAGCACTTTTTCCTTTTACTTATGGCTTCAGAGATATGAATATAGGTGCCTATGACTTTTGCTACCAGATGATAAATGCCATGAGGCCAAGAGTCTACTCTCAATTTTTTTCCTCCTTGCCACACTAAGACCAAGCACAATTCCTGAAAATATTCACACAAATGCTTGTTACTTAAGTGTGCTTTTGCCCCAAACAAAAGCAAGGAATAAGAAAAAATAAGATTTCAACAAGATGTTTGTTGTTCATAATTTTTAGTAAAACATGGGAATAGAGTAGATAATTTGTAATCAAGATAAGAAAGCAAAGAGATAGCTTCCAAATTTTGATTGTTTACCATTAAAGGATAAATTTGCATTGATAAGTCCCTATCCGATGATTAAGTAAAGAGCTTTAATGATAGTTTCTAAATGTATAACCTGGTAACATTAAGATGTGGCAGAGAGTCAGACACTCTATGGCCTGAGTCATAATATTATTCTAGTATTAGTATTCACTAGATAGGACCAAAGATAAGAACTGTATGGTAAGAATTAGTTATTCAAGCAGAAATAGCAATGCTATCCAACAGTTGTGGGAACAATGCAATGCTGCATCATCTCATTTTAGTAGCTAAAGTAATTATTTATGTTAAATAACTACAAAGTGATTATTGCCAACATAATGATTAAGGTTTATGGTGCCGTGTAGAAGGCCAAACGTGTTTGAGATTTAATCAATGAAGAGTAATTGTATTAAATCTGAATTAAGTTCACATTGGAGACATGATAATATCAAGTACAGCATCTCATTCCTTTTCTAATATTTAGGACATGTCCTGTGATCTTGTGAATCAATGCAGTTCAGTTCAAGTTCACTGAAGAAGCAGTTTTCTACTATTGAAAATAAATAGTATATTTCCATCAGCAATGACACGTGGAACTTGCCAATAAGTCAAGAGATACATCTTGGGAATTTACTACAAAAATGCTTTTTTCCCCATACATTTTATTCAAGATTTATTAAAATTGCTTTTAGTACACCTAAGCATTATTTTTTTACTCTAGTCCAATGCACCTCAAATTTTAGCACCAGAGACTACATATCACATAAGAGAAATACACTTTCTCCTAGGGATCGTAGTACATAATATATCACAACTTTAACTTTTCTCTAACATCTTGTATTTTTCTTTAAAATTACTGTAAATTCTGCATTCTCTTCTAAAACATATCTGACTTTGTTCTTATATCAAGAATAACATTTTAAATTACTTACTATCAAAGAAAAAATTGTGCAGTGTTTATCCTTGAATTATGCAAATTTCTAGTATAAGGCACACCTTCATATACTTCACTTATGTAAAAATATTAAAAAATAAATATTTACTAATTATAAAGTGGGCTTTATAATTTTGTAAAAATATTAAAATCAATATTTACTAATTATAAAGTGGGCATAATAAACTCACCTTACTAGTTTTCCTGCATTGCCAAGAGTATTACTTGAAAGGTCAATAGATCTGCCTGCAGTTTTTAACAAAGGTTAAAATGTAGCTCAGCAGTTCAGATTTCCTCATGGATAGTTCAAACAAACATTTAATAAAAGCGTGCTTGAACTTATATTTTCAGTTTTTATTACTTCAGGATGTTAGTGAGTCCAGACATTTACTCTTCCTACTTTAAATGGTATCCCTAACATAGGAAAAAAATCCCCTAAAGTATAAATTGAATTCTAGTCTTGTAAGATGTTCCACCCACAAGAAAAGAACTCTGTGGTCAAACAAGGTATAGAAACTAAGCTTACTGCATATTTCTTGTTGATTTAAAATATGTACCAGAATATTGAACCCTCTGAGAATTCCCATAGGAACCAAACAATGCTCAGTTCTTATTTAAAAAAAAAATCAATTATTAACCCCTGGTATAACTGGGGCTCCATGGAACATAATTTGTAAAAAAAATACAAACTTATTTATTTTGTACACTTACATAACAGTTCATCTCAGCAATTGTCTTTCCAAACTGAAAAACAAACACAGTATTTGTTTTCATTGGCCTGATTTTTACTCTTCTTTTAAATTTAGGAGGACTAACTCTCACTAGTTCAAAATTGTATATTTTGTGTTTTGGCAACAAGATATGATAGAGGTATTTCTTTAGTTTGCTATTATCTTTCTAATGATGCTCATTCAATTTTTCAAATAGAAACACAGTGGATTCATACTATTGACTTACAATGATTTTCAAGGTCCAACTGCTTCAGTAGTGGAGATTTAGAACTCATCATATTTACCACTGTTTTAGGTTTCTATTTTTCTTTCCATCAATTATCTTAAGTAGACCACTCTTGTGCCCACCAGTTACTTTTAAGTTCAAACGCAAATACATTTGAAACGTTCCTGAACTCTGTATCAATGAACTTGGAAATTTCATACACTCTTTAAGAGTCTATTAAACAGTCTATTAGGAGATTTGCATTTGCTTCCGTCCAGTCTTTGAGTCCAGCAGTAATCCTTTTACTTCCCTTTTCCAATGTGTACCTATTCATCTTTACCGCTCATTTCCTGTTTCTCATCTTCCTCCGCTTCAGGATAAAATAGTAAAATAGCAAACAATGTTTAGTTAACCTATTACACTTTACAGATATCTTTAAAGCACATTATATCATTATGATTCTGACACTGAATACTGAAATAGCTGCAGGGAAGGAGAGTGGGAGACTGCAGAACCCAGTGAGGAAACTGCATTGGAAAGAAGAGAAACCCACAGAGAAAATGCAAATAAAACAAACTGGAACATGAAATGGAAACCTGAGGGAAATGGAGTGGAAGATGGCAGAGGGCAATGATACATTTCAAAACAGACTATAAGAGAGTATATGAACAAAAAATCATAGTGTGAGTGAATAGAATGGAAAAACACATAAGGGAGTTGATTGTTAACCCTTAAATTTAGCAAAGAACAGGAGTGAAATGCAACCTAGCAGGCCAGGAAATGCTGAAGGAAGAAAGGAGATAGCAAAATGAGAAGTCTAATTTTGTAACTCAGCAATGGTTTCATTAATTTCATATGTATTCTGCTAATAACAATAACTCAACATGAACTGGGGATAAATAAATAGTTGACAAATAAATTACCTGGAAATTATTTAGCCAATTTAGGGTTTTTTTATGAAGCTATTTTATTTGGTATATAGGTGTATTGGCAAGGAAGGGAAACTCAAGTCGGTGATGTGAAACCGAGGAGATTCATGTTTAAAATAGGTGCTTCTAAAGTAATAGCAGTGGTATGTGTTATGTTTTTTGAGTATCCAATATAGAATATAAATTAAGTAAATATTCAACATAAGAGAAAAATTATAATGAAGACTTTGTTTCTCCCTGTAATATGTTCTATAACCAAGTCAATCTGCCTCCTGGTTGTGTTCCAAAGATTTATAACACACTTAAAATTCCTTACAAGATGAAAGATGCCATAATATAGGGAATAATGGGAAACAAAACTGTGAGTTGTATAAAGACCAAGATGTGGAAACTGTCTGAGGTGGGGGTGGGAGTTGGTAGATTTCTAGAGGGCAGAGGAAAGGGGCAAATCCAGCTTCACACATAAAGTGCCACCAGGGTGGGCATAGTGTTTGGAGAGCATGGTGAATAGGTAGAAGGCAACTCAAATAATAATAATGAGGACAGTAAGACCAGCACTAGCAATTTGTATTGTCTACCACCCTGGCCCGGGCACTAAACCAGGTCATTGAAATAGGAGCTCTTTATCCTCTCATCATTCCGTGGTTAAATACCATTTAAGTAAGTGTAGTATTCCCATTTTGCAGACAAGAAAGTCCAGGCTCACAGAAATTAAGTCCCTCAATTATAAGAACTAGTAAGTAGATTCAAATCCACTTCTGCCTTAGGGATAAAATCCCTTCCCTTATTTCATCTAACCCACAACATGCAATCTCAATCTGCAGCTCTTTCACAGTTTTAGAGGGGTGTAGGTGGGAAGTGGAGCTGAAGTGCAGAAAAACATTCTTATTGACATAAATAAGAGATTACTAGAAGGACTGTGAGTGCTATTTCATGGGAAGGAACACCATTACAGTGAAGTTATCATTCCTTCAGAGGCCCAGATTTGAAATCAGATAAACCTTGCTCCATGTATGACCTTGAGGAACTCTGCAACTTTCAAAATTTCTATTTCTACATCCATATGATGGGGGTAATAATAATAGTTATGATGATAATTCCACACCTCCAAGAACTGACATGGCTAAAATAGCAACAAACATGGAATGCTCAGTGCAGTGCCTGCCTGAGATCTAATAAATATTCCATAAACACCAGTTTTCTTCTTGTTCTTCATGTGTTTATTGTTATTAATGTTACCACATCTAGGTTATCTGTGCCACTTCCGAACCTATCCCCACTCAATATGCTTGTACCTAAGGAAGGAAAGAATTTAGAACTAGAGGGGCTAGTGACTTGCAGAGTTAGGATCCGAAGCTGGTCAGTTACAAATTCCAGAAGAGAATCTCTAAAAGTCAGAATGCTCAGGGCTTAGCCACAGACTTTTCTATTCTGTTTACCTACGTCATCTCATCCAGTCTCATGGGTGTAATGTGTAGATTACTCCTCAGTGTGAATATTCAGTATATACTTTTCTTTTGGAATCCAATCTCTTATATTTAATTCCTTATTTGGCATCTCCACCTTGATCCCCGATAAGCATTCTCAACTTTAACATCTCTAAATGGAGCTCCTAGTTTTCATACCTCCTCTTACTCCTCCCGTCCAAGTTGATGGGAAATCATCCTTTCTGAGGCTAAGGTCAACCACCTCACTATCTTCATTGACTTCTCTCTTTCTTTCACACTCCACATTCATTCTTCCATAAGATCCTGTTAGACTGACCTGAGAATGTGCAATCTGATCACTTACCACCACCACGACTAGCACACTGTTCTGGGTCAGCATCTCCTCTAGTCTGAAATAACATAGCAGTCTTCTAATTGGGCTCCCTGCTTCTTTCTTGCATTTTACTGTATATCCTTCTCACATTAAACAGAGTGATTAAACATTTATGTAGCTTGTCACTTTTCTGCTCAAAAGACTCCAGTGGTATAGCATCTTACTGAGAGAAAAAGCTCAAGTCCTACAAAGTGTTTTAGGGGTCATTCACATCCAGACTGCTGTTGCCTCCATGGCCTGGCCTCCCCCTTACTCAGGCCACAGTGACCACACCGGCTTCTCCCAGATCTTCACACATACCATGGACACCTCCTGCCTCAGTTCTTTTGAACTTGATATTTCACCACCTAAGAACCAGATGGCTTATTTATAACTTATTTCAAGTCTTTTACTCAACTATCATCCTATTAGGGAGGTGTCTAAAATTTTAGCCAGGGTATCTAAAAATTATTCCACACCTATGCCCTTCCCTTGTATATTTTACCCTAATTACTCTTCTCTCTCCCTCTCCCTCTCTCTGTCTCCCCCTTCTATAGATACATATATGTGTATATATTAAACTGTATGTATATAATTTATTTTTTATTTTCATACTATTTATTTTATTTTCTGTCTCTCTCCTCTGAAATGCGGGCTCTTAGAGGGCTTGTCTTTTGTTTGCTTTCATTACTGCTTTTCCTTTTGCATCTAGAACAGTGTGTGCCTGGCTGAACAATGAACGAGTGGAATAGTTTTGGATCCAAGACTTCTTTATTACTCTCCTCAATTCCCTCCACATTTAGTATTTATACTATTGTCTCTATATTTGTCCACAAAAACAGATTTGTTATACGTGCAGGCACATGTGCATATGTGTATATTCAATTATAAGGTCTCCATGCCTCGGATTTGTTTAACTGTCCCATATATATAGTGATGAGAAAAATTCTTTTAAATGCATATAAATAGTTAATAAAATGACAATAATTGATTTTGATGAATCAACTACAAATGAACTTCTCGATTGTGTGATGTATGTCTCCATTTTCTCTATAGAAAAAATGAGCAGGGCAAAAACCATAAACATATTCTCCCATTAGTCACAATGAATAAACCTTCACATTTGCCCTCATCTTTCTTCTATCTCTCTGCTTGTTCCATTTGCTTTTTTTGTTATAAAACTTGTATTTATAGCCAAGGCAGGGCTGAGTAAGATGCGTGATTATGGCTGATTTTATCACAGCTGTATTACTTAGCTGCAAGGTGAAGCGCCGTGGTAAAATGGATCATGAATCCCTGAAATTGACTATCCGTCACCTTTACAATCCTGATGGAAAGGCAGGTCAGATCGGGCCTGACAACTTCCCATGCAAATGAGAGCACCAAAGCAATGTTCCTGACTCAATTTGTCTGGAAAAGTAACTACCGAACAATAAGAGAAAGGTAAGAAGGAAGCCACAATTGAAATTGGGAGCATTGTGTAGTATTTTACCCAATACATGGACTGGAAAAAATATTCTGAGTTATAAATGTGTAGAAAATTCAGGTATATAAGATAAATACAGTTAGATTTGCCTCAGACATTATTAATTTCTGCATTTTCAACTTCAGACCCAGGCTCAAAACTTCTATGAAATTGTTAAGTTGAATATATCTTTGATGTTTCTAGCTTAACATCCCCTGACACATAGTCAGGAGCTGATAAATATTTGTTAAATAAATGCATGACTGAATAAATCAATGAATGAATATTTAAGAGTCAAGTAGTTTTGCTAGATCTCTATAGTGATGACGAGCTCATTGCTTCATAAGAAAACATTCAGTTATTGAAGATTATTTTAAGTGTTTGTATATATATTTTTTGTATAATGAACTAAAATCTCCTTGGTTGTAACTTCCATTAGGAATCACCAGGGCTAGGAATCAATAGTTTTGACCTGATTATCTCTTCCATACCTCAGCTTATTAAATTTCTTACTATGGAATTGTCAGATTTTAAATTCTTTCTCTCTGCTCTTCATGATAAGCATCCTTCAAAAGTTTGGGAGAAATATCACTAGGGTAATTCAAAGTCATATCTGCTGATTGAAATGGGCACAAGTTAGAAGAGGGCCTCTCAGGACCACCTAATATTAGAAATTTTGTACGTTCTTTCTTCAGTTGTATTGTACTACCTTTTTCCTCCCCTTTTAGCTACAGTTTTTTGGATGCACTACATTTCTACATTGATATTCTCTAGGAATTCAGTTAGCATTGAGTAGCAGGAAGCATTTCAACACTGAATAGTCTCTCTCAAAGAGCCCTAATCATTTCATATATTTCTGAGTTTTTCTGTGTTTCCCTTAGAACCAAGGCAAAGATTAATCCTCATAATCCAAGCTTTGTTTGTACTTATCTGCTAGTCTAAGTATAAGATAGCCTTCTGATGGGAATGCATAGGATTTTGAGCCAATAAAAATGCTGCAGGGCTCAATCTCATCTCATTTGTGAAGTACTGCAATCTGGCTCCATTTCTTTATAGTGAAAAATATAGACCTCCATTATGTGATTGGACCACCAATTACTTAGAATATAATCTATTCAAATAATGATCCATTAATAAGCCTCATTATCCCAAAGGTACCTCTCATTCCTTTCTTCTCCCTCATGTAAAGATGGTTTGGTTGTGTTCTGTATCTATTGTGTGTGTGTGTGTGTGTGTCGGATTAGCTGTCTTTGCAATTCATTTGTTCCTTGCTAATGAAACCTCTGCGTCGCTAACAAAGCAGAAAATAAAAAAGGTAAATAGTACTCCCCAGAAACAATTTGTTTCTTGTTACATGCACTCTTGTTAAACACCATCTGAGGGACTTTTTGCAAAGCAAGGAAGAGGAAAAGGCTGCAAACACAATTAGCTGAATCAAAAAGAAATAATTACAGTCACAATGCAGTCAGATAGATATTGAGACACAAATGCCTGTGGGCCAGGGAGGAAATGGAGCATTGCAGCCAGGGACAGTCACAGGACAGATGATATATGAGGGCACATATAAATGCTGATCATCAGAAAACATTTTGTACTGATTTCATTAAAGGTCATTGGAAGAGCTGCCACTCCTGACCCTCACATACAATGACCAGAGGTCAAACCAACCCTGCACAACACTCAGTAGGAAGATATAACGGTTTTTAAAAGATTACTGAAATATATTTACTGAAAAACTACAATAAGCAAGACTACAATGAGCTGAAATTTTAATGAATATGTAAGGATAGCAATGCACTGGAAAAAATGAATCAGATAAAGTAGTTATAATAGGTATGATAACAAACATTCACATTTCTCAAGTTCTACTTGAGAACTGATGGTGTTACTTTATGTTGGACTGAACACAATTCATACACTCTTGAAAATAATTGAAGCAAAATGGCATTACCTTAAACACTGCAGAAAGGTGAGAGGGCAGTATGGATGTACACTCATTATGTCATGTTTCCCCATCTGTCGCATACCAGAATGAAGTCTTGTAATGGGTAGAAAAAACTAACATTCTATTACATTTGAGATGCTGTGTTATGGTACCATTTTTAAAAACTAAAGTGAACTGTACTCTTTGCTCATGTTTGGAGCCATGACTGAGTTATAATCTCTTGAATCACAGCGTGGAATTCAGCGATAATGAATAAAACTGAACTCTGCCTAGTGGCACAGGAGGAGCTACTTAGTATTAGCTTAGCATGGTAGTGTGTATGTAGCTTTACCAGGACTCAAGAAAGAGTGTTCTTCATTTTGTTTCCACTTCACTAAGAAGTCCTATAATTGGAATCCATCCAATTAAGGTTGTAATCTCCTTCAGAGTAAGCACAATTATTTTTTTCTCTAAGTTTCCACAGTGCCTGACAACTAATATGGGGTTCAAGATATATGACTTAACTAAAATCATTTGAGTAAAAATAAACATGATTATTCACAGCCCTAAACCACATCATTTTCCATTAAAATATCAAAATGTATGGATCATAAGTATTTGTGAAGTTAATTTTTCAGTCTCTGCTAAGGACACAGGACAATGGTTTTGAAAATGACCCAGACAGGAGAAGAAGCAAACATGTACTCTAGTACTGAATTTTCAACTGGCATCTTCAAGAATGGTATTCTGTAGCATTCTGTTCCTGGGATACTCTCACCCCAAATCCATATGCACATCCCTTCTTCTTGAAACTACCCACCACATATATGATGCAACCCACTGGGAAGCTTGAACAACATAATAAGGGGGTGTATGCTAAAGTCTCTCTCCTGAAGATCTATAGCACACACAATAAATGGCTTGCCAAACATCTACCTCTCCATCATCCTGCAGGTGAAAACTGTAAATACTAAAAAAATACAACTTGGGCTCCTTTGCAGTTTATTGCTTGTTATTTCTATCACCAATCACATGAACACCTGTGACATTTTGATTGCAAACTGAGAAATGTTAAAAGGGTAGGACACAGGGTATTTATATTTTTGGTAAGGATCCTGGCAAAGAAAGCATGTTTTTAGAGCCATGAATTTTAGAGGCAGTTTCCTAATGTCACACACAACTCTCTGATCAAAGGTAGCTGGGGATAATTCTGGTGCTAGACGCTGTGATAACAGCTTCCTAATTGGATGGGTAGCTTCCTGATTCAGCAGCTTTCTAGAATCTAGATCACAACAATGATAAAAATTCATTTGATGATTTAGATCTATGGTGTGACTTTAGAAATCATTCTTGGGAGTATAGTCTGGAATTTGTTTCTTTAGTGTGCTCAATGATTCTGAGCTATTACTCTCTTGTGATAAATTTGTTTATCCTTAAAAAATAGACTGAATTCTATTGCACAAAAATGAGAGTACTGATCACAATATATAGTCCATTTTTCTTATCTGCCTAGGTGAGGGGCACTCTATCTTCTCAAATGTCTTTGGAGATATGTATCTCTTTAAATAAGATAATATTTCTGCAATATTTTGTCCTGGCTCCAAACCTTTCCTTTGATAACCTCTTTGCTATTGTAGAGAATTGTAATGTATTCTTAATTTGGCATAGCCTTGAAATAAAACATACATATCAATATTATAATTATTACTGTAATCTCTATTTTTGGAATCTCAGAAATCTAGGGCTGATACAGAGAAGCTACCATGGCCTCTGTCTAAATTTGTTATTGGAAAAAAAATTGTATACAAAATAATAATTACAATGGAAGTTGACCTTCTAAAATGGATGATGGTGACTTCAAAGAAGAATATTATGGATTATTCACTTATCCAGACATTTCTGATCATCTTTAAAGCAGAATTCCTAATGATACAGAAAAGAGCACGCACATATCAGGCTCCTGAGAATCAATGCCTTTAATACATTCAGAGGAGTTTCTCAATGACTTCAACTACTGTTTTCACACTGTTCAAATTCATTTAATATTCGTTGAACTCTCTGCTTCACTTTTTCTTCAGGGTTATGCTCACATATAGTTTTCATGCATTCAATTTGCCCATATAAGCTTAGCATAGCATTTGTGGAAAGGGCTTAGAAAAGATCACCATCCTGAAATTTCTACCCCTTTAAACTTGATATTCAGTGACTTTTGAAATGATTTCCTTGTTTCCACGTACCAATGGCTCTACTGACATTTTTAATTCTGGCAATCAATAATTGGCACAAGAACCAACCTGGTACCTGATGTCACTGCCTTTTTAGATTTAAGAAAACATAAAATATTATATAATACCTTTATCTAGAAGTTAATATATATAGATATATAAAGAGATAGATATATAGTTATGTACATATATAAATTTGGCAATTATATTTCCCATGTGGTTTTGTTCTCCTTTTACAAATCATTCCAATCTGCCTATACATGTTTTCTGCTAACACTTATTATCAGTAAGGATGGGATAGAAGATGAGAGGTGTTCTTATTCTACATCATAGAATACTATTTCTAACAATAATTGGAATCTTTTATATCTATTAATATGTTCCACATTAATGTTTTGTTTTACCATAAGTTACTTGGTCTGTGTTAATTTTGGCAAAGTCATTTCATTGAATATAAAACCAATAGCTATGAAAATTAACACCACTGACAAGAATTTAATATATAATAATTAC
This sequence comes from Tonatia bakeri, assembly GCA_004024845.1. NCBI lineage: Eukaryota > Metazoa > Chordata > Mammalia > Chiroptera > Phyllostomidae > Tonatia > Tonatia bakeri. The sequence goes on from PVIA01000958.1 coordinate 277,728, forward strand.
GTATTATATATTATTTGAATACCTAAGTGTGAGCTTCATTACTGCAGAAACAAGGTCATGTTAAATGTTTTCTTGTTTGATCATATGAGGCTATGTCCAAACATAGAAAATAAGTCTTGTTCATCTCTGTAACAGATTTTATGTATTGCTAATTGTATTTTCTGAGAAATAATCCAATGACTCAGTCCTTGAAAGCAATTCATGGAATGTGAAATTTATACTCATTGTAGTTTCCCTTAAAATATTTTGGTATTTCCATGAGAGTTTTTTTCAGTAGATTAGTTTCTCATAAAATCTTAGGCTGAGAACAATATTAGATCTTATTCATTTTAATAAATGTTATGGGTAATTTTAGTCAAGCTTGTTGCATTAGTTAAGGTGAAGGCTAAACTGGTTTTAAAAAAAGCTTACATAACAGCTTAAGAAAACAAAGGTTTTTAAATTGCTCATAGAACAGTCCTGAGGTAAGTGACCCAGGTATGGCAACAGCTTTGCTCTTTGAAATTGAAGATTCAAGTACCTTCCATTTTGTCACTTTGCCCTTAGCATCCTATCTTTGTCTACCTAGTTAACACAAAGTCTGGGCACCTCCACCTCCATGTTTTTGCTTGTAAGTAGAGGATAGAAAGAACATGGAGGAACACATGACCAATGTCTCATGGCCCAGACTAAGAAATAACACATCACTTCCACTCATTCCATTGGCAAGGACTTAATCACTGAAAGGAAGGATGGAAAATAATAGACTAAAAATGAGCCACCATGTGCCCAGCTACAGCTCTGTCTCCAAGGAGGAAAGAGAACATGGGTTTTAGCAGACAACTAGCAGTCTCTGCTATATTTGCCAAGCTTATCAATCAGTTCACTAAGTCCAGCTGGTTCACCTCAGTTAAGGAAAGATTATTTCTCTAAATATTAATGATTCATACTTGGAACTGATCCCTTACATTTCCCCCACAAATGTACTCTACTGAGAAACAAAGATAAACCTTCAGTCTTCCTACTGACTGGTTGAAAATCTGAATACAGGTATACCTTAGAAATACTGTAGGTTTGGTTCCAGACCACCATGATAAAGCGAGTATCGCAATAAAGTGAGTTGTAACCTTTTTGCTGGTGAAAGAACTTGCCTTCAATTAGTAAAATAAGTAAATTTAAACAATGCAATACCTATGAAGCACAATAAAGCAAAGCAGAATGCCTATAGTCCTTATTTCACTGATTAAATATGAAAACAAAATTAAAAAATGAAGTGAGGACTTAATCATTTTTCTACCACCTCCCTACAGCTCACAATGGCTCCAAAGAGGAAGAGGCTTAATCAAATAATTATTATATGAAATATTAAAGGGACTTATTTAAGAAAAAGAAGAACAAAACTGTGAATGATTAAATGGCAAAAATATATATTTATTAACAATTGAATCTAAAAAACAAATTAAGCAAACAACAAGAAGAGAGACAGAATCATGGATACCGAGAGCTTTTTGATGGTTGCCAGATGGGAGAGGGGAGGAAGAAAGTGGGTGATAGGGGGAGGGGATTAAGAAGTACAGACAGGTTACAGAATAGCCATGGGGATGTAAAGTATAGGAAATGGAGTAGCCAAGGAACTTATACACCTGACCCATGGACAATGGAGGGGGCATTGCCTGAGGGACTGAGGGGTGCTGGGTGAAGAGGGTGAAAGGGGGAAAAATCAGGATAACTGTAATAGCATATCAATAAAACACAATTTAAAAAAGTGAATCAGAATATGCCTTTGTGTGAACACATCCAAAGTCTGACCAGCTATGTCACACTGATATTTTGGCTCCTCAAACACTTTATAAATAAAGTTATGAAAAATGTGCTTAGAGACTCTTTTATTACAGAATTACAATTTTTAATAACAAAGCAAGCATAACAATGCTATTAAAATAATTAATAATTCACTTGGTTCCCATTTAACTCATCATGACTGACTAACTTCACATAAAAAGACCAGGCTGTGGAGGTGAAACAAGGCTTTAACAGGTGTTGCAGGATCACAAAGGTGATTTCCCATCAGCTCCATGGTAAATGTTCTGGAAACAGCCACAGGAATGCTGCAACTCAATGCTGCCTGTGCATCAAGTCGTTGTGTTAGATGACGTTATTTTGGTTAAATAAATTCCAAGCCATTATTACAACCACATTAACTAAAGTAGATGTTGTAATGAAACAGTTTTACTGTTAACTTCAAACATGTTACATAGGTGAAACCTGGAAGATTCAGCCCTAATGAAAGTCTCAAAATGGCAATGTGAACATTGAAGGGCACTGCACCTGCAACAGGAAGGCGTTTTCTGTTTGGACACTGGCAATCTCCAGGTCCAGAACGAGCAAACTTTTGCCAAAATAATTTAGCACAACAATTAAGAGAGCACAGGCTTTAAAATGGTTTATTTTTGACTAGAGGATCTGTTACTTATTTCTGCATGACTTCGACCCCCATTACATAGAATTTCTATACCTTAGTGTCAGTATCTGCAAAATGAGCATATTAATTGTTGTTTCTTTATAATACCATTGTGAGTATTAAATCTGGACTAATGCCTGAAACAGTAAATGGCTCAATAAATTTTAAGGCTTATCATTGTTATTGTCCTCAAAATGTTTACATTGCCTCTTCATCCATATTACTAAGTACTGGACCTTATGTTTGAAACAGAGAAAAAACATTGTATTATGTTACATAAAACTGACAAACCCAATAAACATTTTTTCCCAAGAAGAAACAGATTTTAGCCAATGGATACTAGAATGGGGAACAGGCAGTTTTTGATAAGAGAAATTAAAATGGCAAACATACATGGATAATATATGGGTAATATATGGCTAAGACTATGTGTTTTAGGAGGCAAATCCTTGATTTTACAACCTATCAGAGGAGATATTCTAAAGAACTGACCTCACTAAAAAGTTAAATGAATTAAAATCATTGAGACGGATGTTTGTGTGCATATATATACACACACACATATATACAAAAACACATATACACACACACATACACACACACATATACACACATATACACATACATCAGTCTCAATGATTTTTATTTATTCATTTAACTTTTTAGTGAGATCAGTTCTTGAAGGCATTTCACAATGAGTATTTCTTCAAACACGCTAAACATGTATGTTCTAAATTGTCTTTTACTTCCAATTATATATATAAATAAATTTGTCCTCTGGATTTGTTATAAAAGGATCTCAGGGATTATTACCATCTTATCAAATATTCCATTAAGACTAATGGCCCTAAAAGAGAACGGCCATTTGCCAAAATTTCCTCTGAGCTCAAGGGATCCTTTTTGTCAGTGTCATGCCTGGAACAGGATTCAATACAGAGAAGAACGAAATCAGAACCTGGTTAATATATAATTAGCAATAAAAGAAGTTGGGGCATTTGAATAATACATCAGAGGGTCACATGAGAAGAATACCAAGAAAATGGAGAGAACATGGGCTGATAATAAATCATGTATAAGTGGTAAGAAAGAAACTGAATGATAGGTAGAAAAGATGACAGTGAGTACTAATATCTTCTATTTGTATCTAGTCTTTCTTCAAAGTGGGACCTTGTTAATATGCATAGCCTCTGTGACAGAAGCCTGGGACAAGTATACAAATGCTTATTTTTTAAATAAAAAACTAGAATAACAGCTTGCTTAGGATTTCTCTAATGAATCAGGGACTCAGCTGGGACTTTCTCTCAATGTGGTGATATAGCCACTCAGGTGCACTGATTCTGTGTTGTCACAGGGGAAAGACAAATGCACTCCCCACATGCAGCCACACCTGTGTTCTTCCTTACCCTGAAATATTGAGGTGATAGCAAAATTGAGAGGTCCCTTGTTCACCATATCTCCTTGTGTACTGGAGGTCCTATTGTCACCAAAAAATGAGGTATTACCCTAAGTATTTGCTGAGGTGATTTGAGAACCATCAATATCCATATTATCTGAGGCTTCTTAGAAATGTAGAATCTTAGACTCTACCCTAGACCTACTGGATCAGAATCCACGTTTTTGCAAGGTTCCCAGATGTTTTCTAAGCTCGGAATTACTCACAGGCAGTCTTTCTTTTAGCATAGTATTCAAAGCACCTCAATTGATGTTTTCCCATTTTAATATACTTTAGTCACATGAATACCAGGTAGAAAAATATATATTTTGATTTTTTATTTTGTTTTTCTGAGCTGCTAAAGGGCTCAAAAACAGCTGCATGGTCTGCGAAAAGCAGAGCTCCACAACAATTTTCCTACCAGTGCTTAGAGGAGTCTGACCCAGTGTTTCTCTCCTTCATGCTCCATTGGGTTAATATCTCTGAGGTTTCCCCAATAGCAGAAATCCTGAAAGGCAGGGTTAAGAGAGAGGGCACATTGGAATTGCTTCCCTAGCTCCATCCACATAGCAAAGAGAGCAAACTTTTCAAGCATTTATTTTGTTTTTAAGAAGCAGAGTAAACTTAGTAATTGAGTGTGACCAGGTCATAGATGAGATACCCTAAAAGGTACATTTATACAGTAGATTGAGGAGTGTCCTGGCCTAAGCATTTTGCACTTCCCTCTATCAAAAGGATGAGCACAAGGTTATCTCTGGAAACAATGAGTGGTCTGGAAAATATATCACAGTGTTCAAAAAATTTGAATGTGTAAGAACAGACCATTATGGAAGTCCTCATGATACAAGTATATTAGATAAGTTTGGTTCTTGAGTGATTCTGCTTTCAAGGAGTTTAATATCACATCTGAAACAAGAACAAGATTTCACACATGGAAAAAATACTATGTATTAAAGGGAATCACAAATAAAGTACAACAGAAATTCATATATGACTCATGTTTGAATGAGCCCTCTATAAATTATTCCATAAATTCTCCTATATGTCCAAGTATCTCATTGCAGTTGTTCATCCAGATGCAGCCAGTAATAGTCTCTCAGTTTGGGAACAAAAGAAATTAAGTTGATTAATAAAAAACTGAACAACTGCTATAAATAGGCTTGTGTTTCATACATGGACAAAGAAAGAAAAAAATCATCAGACCTGAAATTAGATAACAAGAGTTATATAATAGTGTATATAATAGTGTGTTTAAAGGTACAATGAATGTGTGCACACAACATGATGCCATGCTATTGGCAAAAAAAAAATTGATCAACTGGAGAGGGATTATTTAAGGAAGTATTCTTTGTAATTGTTATTATGTCTGTCTGAACTCTTACCTGTTGTGGTAGGAAGAATAATGGCCTCCTAAAGATGTCGGTGATCTAGTCACTAGAACTTTCAAATATGTTACTTTACATGGTAAAAGGAGCTTTGAATGTAATTAAGTTAAAGGTGTTGAGATGGGGACATTTTTCTGGCTGATCTGGGTGGAATGAGCCTAATATAATCACAGGGGCCTTAGAAGTGGAAGAGAGAGGTGGAAGACAGAAACAGAAGGCCATTTATCTGTTAAAGAAGAGGTCAGAATGATGTTGAGTGGAAAAGCTTCCACCTGCCATTGCTAACTTCCAAGGTAGAAGAATGGGGCCGTAAACCAGGGAAGGCAAAGAAATGGATTTCCCCCTAGAACTTTCAGGGAGAAATGAAGTCCTGCCAGCATCTTTATTTTAGCCTAGTGTGACCTACATCAGACTTCTGACATTCTATATGATAGTAAATTTGTGTTGTTTAAGCCCTAAGTTAGTGATAGCTAGTTACAGCAGCAATAGAAAACTAATGCACTTGCTTAGTCTATTGAGCTGGCAAAAAGGAGGGCTCTTTCATCACTTCCTAAGCCCTAGGTGTCTATTTCAGTTAAAAAAGGGGCTGAAAATGTGTTGATAAATATGTATTCTGTTTTTACTAAGTGACATAAGGATATAATAAACACACAAAAGTATATTTATTTAACCTAATCATAGAAATTTACGTCTTGTTACTCTACACCCAAAATCCACATGTCATCAAAACGGTGGTGTTATATTTGAATAAATTCTGTCACATTTGATGACAGAAAGCAGTTTTTAATTAAAAAATGACATAAATTACCCCTCTACTGTAAAATGACTTTCTAGTCATATGGGATCCCCATGTGGCTACATGGCTGTTCAAGATTGTACTGTTTTCCGCTCTGGTAGGCCACAGCCAATTAGTTTATACTGTGGCAGATACAATCTGGTTTGGGTTGATCAAAACGTAAAATTATTTTAGAGCGATTAGTTCTATAGTGCACCTGAGAAAACCTCAACACTCAGCAATTGGCAATAGTGCAGAAAGGTGTGCATGAGTCCTTTAGGTGCTCTGGAGAGGCTTTATAATCAGGAGCCAATTTGTGGCCAGAGGAAACCTCACAAGGATTCACCAACATGAAAAAGGCTTCTTGATCTAATTCAAGTCTGGACTATATTCAAGTTAAACTTTGGATGAAGCTCAGGCAGCAAGAATGACTAACTCCAAGACACAGAATTTTATTATGCCTATTTCTCTTAGTTAATTATGTACCAAGCTCTGTCTTCAAACTACCAGCTCCTGTGAAGAAATCAGTAGCATCTTTTTTTTTTTAAGATTTTATTTATTTATTTTTTAGAGAGGTAAGGGAGGGAGAAAGAGAGAGAGAGAGAAACATCAATATGCAGTTGCTGGGGGCTGTGGCCTGCAACCCAGACATGTGCCCTGACTGGGAATCGAACCTGTGATGCTTTTGTTCACAGCCCGCGCTCAATCCACTGAGCTACACCAGCCAGGGAAATCAGTAGCATCTTTACAAACAGAGATAGACACATCAAATTATACACCAAAATAAAACTATTTTGACCATGTTTCACACAATTTTTTGATATGAAAAACAATTGCCTTTTAACAAACCCTCACAAGATTTGATCCCAGCACATTTTGTATGAAGATTCTAAGAAACTCAAGAATCGTACTATGGCAAAGCTAAACTGTTTGATTAGAGATCCCGTCAATGATTTTAAAAAAAAATAGTGTTACTTAATCAAATAAAATGTTGCAAGGAAAGCACATGTTAGAGATGAAAGGTGAAATTCCATATGCTACAGAAATTCATTAAATGTCATAAATGGTATTATAGTCTTGAATTTTATTTAAATAATCTTCAGTCTGAAGGCATGTTTCCTAGTAACTAGTGTATTCATAGCAAAGTTTTATAGTGTTGGTAAAAAAACATTTCTCCAATCCTAAATTTTAAAAAATACTTAGCAAAATAATTCAGAAATGGAAGTGATTAAAATTGAGAATACCTGTTTTGTCCAGAATGCCTGCAGCCCTCCATAGAGTAAATAATTTATACCTGAACAACTTCTTGGAAGTCAAAACTCAGAATGTATTGATTCATTTTACAGGAGTAAGGTAATTTTTGTCATCTTTTTTATTTACAAATTCTATTACTGGAGTCAACAGCAACATATAAACTGGTCTGAAAAGGGCTTATAGACACTGCCCTTGACCAAGAGGAGCACAAAGAGAGCCTTCATTGAAAAGACAGGAGCTGTTTTTTAGTAAATATCTTTTTAAAATCTTTGTTAATATTTTTATTCAATTTTTCCCATTTCCTGAATTCATATATAGTGAATAGTTGGTTGACATAGACAGAAAAATGCTTAAAATATAAACAGTTTTGTCAAAACTATTTTGATATATCAATACAACTTCAAGGATATGTTTGGAATCAAATTACACTGTGGCATCCAGAAGGTAAATTGTGTGTTTCTATGTGAGTGTGTGTCAGTGTACATATATGTATTCATACTTTGTTTTCTGTTCCTATTGCCCTCCAAAGATTTGTTAATTGTTTGGATATACTACATAGTTCTGCCTAATTTACATCTTAGTTTTTTCTGTATCACCTTCAACATCAACAATGAATATTTCCTGAGTAAATATGGTAAACATTGCACAATTGTCATACTAATCTAGTCAGGGGGCCTAGTTCAAGATGGTAAATTTTATAACATAAAATTTTATAATTTATTAGTTCTATGGTCCATTCAGATCTACCACTTATCTCTAAGAGTACTAAAAGGTAGGTGTGGGCAAGTCTACTAAGACCTGTGATTTCAAAATAGACCAAAACTATAAACACATTCAAATTATCCTGAAAAGCTATAGCTCTGAATAAGAGAAACCTTGTTTAATCTAAGTAGTTTGTCAAATCAGTCAGAATAACATTTCAATTCTACCATATAGAACTAGCTACTGACCTCAGGCTAGACCATATATTTCTCATGTATAAAGTGGGCTTCTTGCTACCTCTATCATCTCCTTATTGGTGGAATTAAGTGAGAGAACACAGTAGACTGCCAAACACAGTGTCTGAAACTTAGTATATATTTAAATTTTAATTTATTTTCCAAACTTCATTAATTCCTTTATGAAGTATTATGTCATTTACTGATTATTTCTATAAACTTTCTTCTTCCTAAAAAGGACTGATTTTTGTTTGTGTTGAAAAGATATTCATATATTAAACATAATTTCTAATTTAGCATAATGAGATTTAATAAATGTTTAAAGTTTCTTTTATGATTTTAATTTGTACTATCTTCCAATCTTTATATTTCCAAATTAAAATGTAATAACTATCTTCATTTATGCTCAAAGGAGTACTTCTTATTTTCCTTGATCATTTTGTCAGATTTCTCAAACAATTCTCTTTGGTTTGTCATTATCTTTGCTATATCATATTTCTTAAAAGATAGAGGCATGAGCTACATGAGGAATTTAAGTTATAAACTCAATATGTAATAGAAGTTAAGAAGAACTTCATATTTCCTATTTCTACTACTTTGTTAACAAATTTTATCAATAGGAAATCAGTCTTCCAAATACTTCCTAAGTTTCTGCTTCAATTTCTATTATTGAAGCATCACTATAATGGCCAATCTGAATTTTGCTCTTTCCTTTTGGACTCTAATACTATACTACTTAGTCTAATGCATGTCTACCTATTACTGTTTTTTCCCTTTCCACTGTGTACCTTGGAATCCCCAATCTGCCAGAAACCAATACATTATCTTCAATATTTTTCTGAAATGGTCTTTCTGTCAGTACACTAGGTTTGACATAAATGAAACTGAGCATCAGGATTGTTCTGTCATAGGAACTTGCCTAAAGGGGATCCATAAGCTGATGAAGGCACCTAGAAAACACATGACAGTGATGGAGCAGAAGTAGAAATGGTAAACATGGTGTTGGTGCTAACAGTGATATGGGGTGCCATGAATATTAAACGTGGAGGGTGGGGAAAGGTGACAGACTGAGTTGGAAAATAAATATTGGTACTTCAATTATTCAGGAAAAAATAAATCCAAATCCCAGAACTAGTATTTTAATGGAAGAAGGGAAATGGCAGTATTTTAACTAGAAGTAAAGTGCATACAAAATAAAAAGTCAATGCCCATAACAAATCTCTAAGCTATAATGTTCCCATTTTGTAGATGAAGACAATGGAGACCAGAAGCATTCAGCAACAGGTCCAATGTGACACAAATAGCAAGTGCCCATGCTGGGATATGAAATAAGAGTGTTAGGCAATGCAGAAAGACCCAGCTGTCTAAACAATCCCATAGAACAGGAGTTTCCTATCTTAGTTGGCTTTAATTGTTATACTTCAGGCATAAATGGCAATCTTCTACTCCAGCATACTTTAAAGATATTTTTCTGTTTCTAAGACTAGCTTTTTAATCAGAATTGTGACGGCCCAAGGCTATTTAATAAAACTCTTCCTAACATCTGTTCCTTTTCCCTGCAACTCACAGGGTCAGGAGAACATGGTGGTCAATATGCTTATTCCTTGCTGTTTAGCACCATAACTGATCATTGGCTTGACCAATTCTAATATCTTCTCCTCTTCCGAAGCTAACAACTTTCATTTGTATTAATATGGTAGCCATGAAAGTGAGCTGCTTAGATTTTCTGCTGCAGGAACATAGAGTTACTAATAGCTCTAGCTGCTGTCTGAATTCATCACCGCATTTATACCAAGGCCCTCCTTTCCATGGGCTGCTCTCAGTGAAAGACAGAGCATGGAAAAGATACTAATTCATGGCAATTTAAGAGACATGTGGGACTCCTCAGATGGGTGACTGAACAAAAGAATATACACTGGTTTGGCCAAAAAGTTTTTAGAACTGCACTAAATTCTGAGAGTCTTCCTATTCGATCCTTCTTCCTTTCCATTTACAGATGTCAGACCTACATTGTTATAGGAAGAGTTTTTTTTTTTTTTTTTTTGTCGTCTATTCAGGTCCCTTCCCTATATCCTTCAAAGATGTCTCCACAATATATCTGTTATACATCTAAACCCACTTGTCTGCTTCTCAGAGGACCCAGCTGATATAACTACCCAAACCCCTTCTTGTCCCTTATACTTTGCCACATGCCTTGATGGCTCTTACACGAGACTTACAGATGCTTTTAAGTCCTTCTTCTGTCATTATGTAACTTTGTGTTGTCTTCACTCCAAATTTTCTCGAACCCCAAATTATAAAATAGATCTATTTACCCTGATATAGGTTCAGGAGTATTTTCTCTGTAGTTTCAATCATTACCAAACCTAAAATAAGTCTATACTTCCTAGCTATCTGCCCATTAACAACCGTTGTTAGCTGGTTTCCATGCTAATTACTTTTTGGCAATAATGATTTTTTCCCATTCTTATTTTCTTCATTTTATATAGCATTTGATATAATGGATCTCTATGAGTTTGAATTCCTCTGGTCCCCTGGCTTTTGCAGGATTCTCATTTACTGTTTTCCTCCCTTCCTTCTTTTTCCTATTAACTTTATGACTGAACTTTTTGTGAATTGATTTCCTCCTCTAGACTCTAAATTTAAGTGATCCCCAAGAAACTAGTTATCAAGGGAAGTAACATAAGAGGTAGAACAAGGATAATCTTACTCAGTGTCATGGCTTTAAGTAGCACCCATCATGGATGATTACCAAATCGCAATCTCTAGATTGCTAGTTCTACATTTAATTTGCCCGTTAAATATCTGTTGTATGTTACTCTCCACAAACCCACTTTATATCAAACTTAACTTGCTTTATTTCTCCTCTTTAATTTATTGTTTCTTTTCTTGACACCATCTACCTGCTTAAATTCCCACTTGAATCTTAACTTGTGACTGCTCTCCTGACTTTTGCCACCCACCACAAAGTCATTCTCTTCTCTAATCCTATAGGTCACAATAGGTGTTGCCCTGTAACAAATCAAAACTCCAGGCTTCTCTCCATTTCCATTACTGCTCCCCAGATTCAGGTCTTCATTATCACTTAATTGGATAAACTACTCATGACATGTTCTTGTTAAAAACAGACTGTTTCCATGGCTTCTTAACAGTGAACCTTAACCTATTTACCTCAATATTGGAGTGTTGTCATCTACTTTGATATGTGTCAAAAATAAGTTGCCATCACTTAATTATTAAAAATACTGATATTTGAAAATGAGTTACATTTAAAAATGACTTACATGATGGTATGATTTCTTGAGGACTTATAGTTATTTGCATATGCCTTTATCTATGACCATATGTTACAAGTTATAATGTCATCTGTCAAGTGTGATTAGGAAGAAAAATGTTGAGAAGTCTTAGTCTTCAGGATCAAGGCGAAATTCCCTAACTTGACATTTCACAGTACTTCACAATTTAGCCCCAATCTTGTTCTCTACACATCCTGTTTGCCTACTATTTGTGCTATCAATAAAAACAATAACCATATGAATGTAAATTTCTTATTGCTCACATATATAATTTATGCCTGCTTTTTCCCACTCCACCTTTACTATATTATTCCATGTGCTTAGAAAGCCCTGGTGCTTTATTATACAGAGTAGAGGTCTAAAGTTCAGGTGTGAATTCTATCACTTTATGAAAATTTAAATATTTATTTTTCTCAAGCTGGAAGTAAATGCTTTGCACTTGGAAACTTAATAGTATTTTACCTACTCCTCTGGTGGGACAGGTAACATTTGCTGCTTAATTTTTTAATTTTAAAAGTAGCATTTTAATCATATACTAGAATATAAACCACCTCAAAGCAGACACTGTTTATTTGTATCCCCAACAATTTTTGGCACACAGTTGCTATTAAGAAATATTGAATAAACAGACTTTGTGTGTTCTTTGTTAAGTTTATTCATTGGTTTGACATGTGCCTTTGCAAATTTGGCAATTTTCCTATATAACACTTCTCCTAACTCATTTATTCAAGTATTCAGTCAAACTAATCTCAGCACTTTTTTCCAGAAATAACATTGTTATAATTACCCATTTAAGAAGAGAATTTATCTCTAAACTTGGTTTTCTATTTCTTAGCTAATTCTATTTTTCTCTCAATTCTCTGGTGGGTGGGAATAATAAATCTTGTGGAAATATCTAAATTACAACATATCTAATGTTCTTGAACTTATAAATTGCCTCAAGAAAACGAGTGGATTAGTTGAATAACACTTTTACGTTAAGAAAATATCCTCACTTTCTCACTGCATATGTTTGCAGAATTAAGTCATGTCTACTGATTTCCAGCTCAACACCTTGACAATAAACTTATTTGTCCACTATCCCTACAGTGCAAGCAGGATGCAAGATCAGCTTAACTTACATGAGCTGTGTCTGACACAGGGTTGAAGAGGTGCTTACAAAAAGGAAAAGAATCTCAAAATTGAGTCATAGTCACATAATATCTGTTATTGCAAAGGGTATCAAGAAAGGTCACATAATGAGTTCCATTGTCCTGGGGACAGGAATGCCACTAACCTTTTCTAAAACAATGGTCATCTTTACAACTCCAAAAACAAGGAAGCTCCAGTGATTCCTATGGTTTCATTTGTTTTCCACAGATTTGCTTTCCTGTGCTGATTGGTGGCAAGAAACATTGGTTGGCAAGCACCTTTTGACAGAAGAGGTATACTGAACCCAAGTGCCCGAGTTATAACCTTGAATATGGCTTAATTTTTAAAATAATTTGATCCACTTGGATCTAATAGAATATAAGCATTTTTTCACCAAAAGACTTAATTTTCTAAGACTGCAATTGACAATTTTACTAAAAGTAAGAAACAAGCAACTGTTCCCTGTCAGGAAAGAGGGGGAAAGTCAGAGGCAGATGTACAGGTGATGTTTCCAGCAAAGGTTTGGTGCACATCAGCACCTTCCACTGTGCCTCAGTGCCTGCAAGTTTGGAAAAGTGAAGGTATTTCCCCAAAGAGATGGAATGTTTAAGTTAACTACAAATAACTTTTGATTTCTTCTCCAAAGTGAATATAGGTAACTAAAACTTTCCAAGGTTCTCCTCAAACTTCAGCAAGATGCATTTGTGTAACAACAGACATTTGGTATTTACGATACCATGGAGACTATATTCCTAAAACTGCTGATCCACAATGGATGTAAAAGAATTTGTCACAAACATTATGATTTTCTTGCATTGGTGGGTTTTCATAAATCATTTCTTATTGCAGACTCCATGGACAAATGCCATAGAAAAGACTGAAGGTCTTTTTCATTCTCACAATGGAGTTTGTTTCTTAAAGGCAGGAATATTCAACCAGATTTTCAAAGAGAAAGAGCAGTTTCTGAGCCAAATCTCCCTAGGTCATGAAAAATTATATAAAGGAAAGAACCCTGTCATTGAATACTCTGTACATGTACACACTCTCTCCCCACACTGTACATACACACACACTTATATTGCCCTGTCCTTTATAAACCAGATCAATATTTCAGACACAAATGAGGTGAGCTCAAGGGAAGAGAGATTCATATTGAAGTGTGAAAACATTCCAGGAAGAAAAAGACAGACCTGTTTAAGAGAACAAATACGCCCAATAAATCATGGTGAGCTTGGTGGGGTGACTGTTCTTCCTTCTGGCAGCTTTGTAATTACTCTCTCAACAGAGCAACAACTTTCTTTGGAAACAGACACTCTGTATGCGAGACAATTATAGCATTGGGCATCACTGCTGGCCAAAGTCAAGGCTACATATGTCACAATCCATTAGTTAGGAGATGTATCTGAGCAACCTGAGGTTTATTAAAACCAAGTGCCACCTTTGCTGATCACTTTTCTCAAGGTCTCCCAAGAGCAGTCATCGACTATTTCTAATAGTCCATCAATTCAGTCTTCAAATAATTCTCTCCAATTCCAGACTTTATGAATTATTAACCTGATCTATGAGAGTTAATAATTCTCAATTTACCTCCCCCCAAACTATCTTGTAATTCTTTGTTAAAGCTTACAATTGGAGATCCTCAGAACATGATTTCAGTTCCTTATGAAAATCTGGTTCATCTGGATTTTCATCCTATCACTGTAGAGTATATCTTGGGAAGGTCACAATTATCTTAGAACAAAGGATACTGAAAATATAGAAGACATTCTGAGTGTTTTGTGTGCCTGAGATCTGCCTCTTCTGAAATACCTAAAATAAGTCCATGTACACTTACCTATTTCATATTTAAGCATGTAATGTCTTGAATTATCCTTTAATTGGTTAACATAAAAAGACATTATTTTTCCTAATTAGTTTGTAAGAGAAGAAGCAAAATCATGAATAGTCTCATCTGGCCAACAGTGTTTCTTCCATGAGAGTGCCAAGAGAATTCAAATCTTAATAATTGCTGACATTTTTTGAGCACTCACTATTTACTAAGCACTGTATGAGGTGCCTTACACATTATTTCATTTGACTCTAACAACCTTACAAAGTATGTCACTTTTCAGATGACAAAATAGAAATTTAGAGGGCTAAAATAATAGGATTTTCTGCCTAGCTAGCATGTGGCAGAACTAGGCAAATCTGGTTCTAGAACCCCTCCTTTAACCAGTATGCAAAACTGCAACCCATATTAGTAAAATATTTAAGCCTCAACAAGGATCTAATGGTCAAAAACAAAAACTTTTAAAACATTGATAAGAACAAGGGAAACATCACCATTAATGGTTTTGTTTTTTTTGTTTTTTTTTAGTTTCCTGATACTCAAGTTGTTGTCATAATTCTAATGACTGAGAAACTGATAAGAAAGACCCAGGACAATTAAAAAAAAAAAAATCACGTGAACGCTCATTCATTTGTCCTGAAGATTCATTATTGGAGAGATCATATCCAGGACAGGGAAAGAGGTCTACTGAGGCTGATCGAATGCAGCTAACACAGTATATTTGTTTCTAGTCAGCAAATGAGACATTGATCAACTGACTTAATGTAGGGGAAACCATTCAGAAAAGTGAAGTGAGTGGACATCCTGGAGGTGAGGAATATTTGATAAAGTAAAAAATCAACATATTTAGCCTGGAGAAGAGGAGAGTTAAGAGATACATAAGAACTCTTTGCAAATATTTGATAAGCTGTCATGCAGAAAATATTATTAGATTTATTTCTGACCTTAAAGGGAATTAGATTCAGCTTGGAAAAGTTAGAGAAAGAAATGTTTTATTTAAGAAAGAACATTCTAATGATTAGAACTGTTGAAAAACAAAGTCCTCTTCTTTAAGCAGGAGCAAGTTTTTTTGTTTATTTGTTTGTTTTTGTTTGTTTTTATGTCATTGGGACTTAACACTCAATAATCCCAGTGTTAGAATTTCAGGGTGATGTCTGAGGTCATTTTTAACTCTGATATTTCCCTGGTCTAGGCAGAAAGAGAAAGAAATGAAATTGTCACCACTAATTACTCCCAGTTCCATATCTTTAATCACATATAATTTAAGTTTTCAAAAACCAAACTCATTTGGGGCAGCTTCTTTGCAAAGACCAAAAACATGTGGCATGGATGGGATAGGGATGAGATGAGCCAGGGAGTGCCCATCACCCAAAGATGACACAGGTATCCTCTGACCTTGCAGTTGGGGGTTGCAGTTTTCCCCAGGTAATATAAAATGTTAGGTAGAGGTGAGAAATATTATAGGAAAGAAGGTCCAATCAAAAAAGAAAAGAGGAAATAGTCAAAGAATAGAGATACCAGTTATTTAGTCAAAAAGACTGTTGATGTCCATTGCAGCATTATTCACAATATCTAACATATGGAAAAAATCTAAATGTCCAGTGACAGATAATGGACAGAGAAAATGTGGTACATACATACCATGGAATATTATTCAACCTTAAAATAGAAAGAAATCCTGCCATAAATCACAACATGGATAAATTTGGAGGCCATTATGCTAAGTGACATTATCCCATCACAGAAGAACAAATACTTTGATGAGACATTTACAATAGTCAAACTCATAGAAACAGAAAGTATAATGGTGTTTGTCAGGGTCTATGGAGAGAAGGAAATACAAGTGAAATAAGTTCTAGATATCTGCTGTATAACACTGTGCCTATACTCAATGACACTGTATTGTATACTTAAAAATCTGTTAAGAGAGTAGATATCATGTTAACTCTTCTTACCACAATTTAAAAAACAAAGACTTTCTAAGTCAATGGAATATAAATTCCAATAAAGTGTTTCCTGAGGAGTGGGAAAGTAGTGTATTTCCTATTTGTGATAGGAAAATTAGCAAAATGTTGGAATAGAATGTAATTTTATCTCAATATTTACATACTTTTTAAATCTTGGGTGAATATTACATGTAACTGTTATCAAGAGAAGACAGCCTCTTGACTGTCACTTTTAGCAACTTATTGCTGTGATTATGAAGTGTACTATTGTAGTCATAAGTGTTAAGTCCTAGTTGTTTTAATCCATAAATATAGTAAAAACTAGTTTGACCATGTAATCAGAATTTTTCTGCTGAGGATGCTGTTTCTCTATGTTGAAAATGGAACGTTTTAGTTTTCTGGTTTGTTGCTTTTCCTATGCATGGTGTATACGATATTAATTATAAGCTCAGGTTCTGTGGTAGACTGCTTATATTGAATATCAACTTGGGCTAACTTCGAGAAGTTACTTAATTTTTCTTTGGCTCATTTATATGTACAATGTGTATAAAAACTATACTTCTCTCTTAGGCTTGTTATAAGTAATAAATTAAGTAATATATGTAAAGCTAAACACTTAAGACAGTGCCTGGCCACTCAATAAATAATAATAGTAATAATAATAAAAATAATGACAGCTATTACTTTTATCACCATCATCATGAACTTATAAAAGCATTTTTTTAGGTCTCATTTCACTGATCAGATTGAGCTGAATGCTTGTTTTCAATGTTATATAGATACAACCTAACAATACCTTAACCCTCGCATTAGGCATAGATTGGTTTACATAAAAATAACAATGACAATGTTATCAACCATAATTCATTTTAAAGATTGGGGAATTTACTCAAAACATTATATATGGAACTGCCTTTTGATCCAGTGATCCCACTGCTGTGACTATACCCTAAGAATCCTGAATTACCAATTCAAAAGAACCTATGCACCCCAATGTTCATAGCAGCATTATTTACAATAGTCAACTGCTGGAAACAGCCTAAGTACCCATCAGTAAATGAGCTGATAAAAAAACTATGGTACATTTACACAGTGGAATACTATGCAGCAGAAAGAAAGAAGGTACTCCTACCCTTGAGGATGGCATGGATGGAACTGGAGAGCATTATGCTAAGTGAAATAAGCCAGGAAGTAAAAGACAAATACCATATGATCTCTCCTATAAGTGGAACCTAATAAACAAAAGAAACAAATGAGCAAAATAGAACCAGAGACA
The DNA here is from genome assembly GCA_004024845.1 of Tonatia bakeri. NCBI lineage: Eukaryota > Metazoa > Chordata > Mammalia > Chiroptera > Phyllostomidae > Tonatia > Tonatia bakeri. The sequence continues at coordinate 295,429 of PVIA01000958.1, forward strand.
TCGAAGTAAAGAACAAACTGACAGTGACCAGAGTGGAGAGGAGAGGGAGAAAATGGAAGAAGGAAAAGGAAGGGGCAAGGAAAGGAAGATGAATAGAGACCTCGTGGGCACAGACAATGGGGGAGGGGATTGACTGTGGGAGTGGTGGGGAGCGGGGCATGGGAGAACAATGGGGAAAAAGCTGGGACAACTATAACTGAACAACAATAAAAAAACCCAGAAGTGTGGTTTTCTCAGATATACTGAAAAATCCTTGTAAAAGTTCATGTCAGAAATGATTGCTCCTGTTCAATGCAGATCATTTGATGTGAAATGTATTTGGGCTTTCCAGTATCTGTATGTTAGCTCTTTGGAGAACAGTGAAATTAGAAATAATGTCACATTTTATCTTCTTCTGCAACTATAACAGCTGACTAGTGAGGCTGAGATTTGATGACAAATGATGATGAATGTTTTGAAATGATTAAAAAAGTTAAAAGAAAGTGTTCTTAGACAATAAAAGCATGTGTATGTGTATAGACTTACACATTCACATTGCTTGACAGTTTTGGAGTCTGTAACAGTTTTCTACTTGGGAACTCTATATTAACATTTTCAGGGGGTTCCACATGTGGCTAGTGGCTGTCATATTGAACAGCGCAGACACAGAATCTTTTACCATCATGGAGAATTCTATTGAATTCAACTGAACAGTGTCCATAGAAGCTGGGATTGGGAGAGAGTGTAAGGGAAGGAACCATTCTTGAATAGGGAAAATAATTGATCAGAACAAAATATTGTGGTTGCTCTTTAAACACTGAAGATGGAAGAATGATTAAAAATGTTGTAAGCATCATGTTCATTTTGCGGAGAAAGAGACTACTATAGAAAGGGTCATCAGTTACCAGGATAATATGCTTTTTCCTCCACTGTAGTGAGTCAGCCTTTAAGGGCCTGGTGTGAGTGAGGCAAACCATGTGGGATTGGTGTGATTAGAGAGAAATGCATTTCAGCAGGACATTGGGCATCCAGAATGGCAAGATTAAAGAAAAAGGAAACAAAAAAAAAATAGTTTCCCACAGTTTTGGCCAACAGACCCAATCACAAATTCTTTTAAAATGCAATTCTCTGAAAGACATATCTCTTAGCCATAAGCTGTAAGCATTCATCTTGCTCCTGCCCTCTGCCAAGCCATGGATGAATATTTATACCAGGTTATTTTAATCCTATTTTTGATGTGACATAACTCTACATAACTTATACATAACTTTTCTTCTCAGGAGGTTTTTTTTTTAAGAGTGTTTCTCCCAACTGTCACATCTAAAACTTTTTCTTTTTCTTTCTTTCTTTCTTTCTTTCTTTCTTTCTTTTTTTTTTTTTTGGCCCTGAGACAAAACAGGACGTGCAATGACATAGAGAGGTGACTGCACTGGCATGTTACCATCGAAAATCAATGCTTATGACCTTGGCCTGCTCTGTCGAATGTAATGGTCTGGAACACTGTGCTCTGCAACAAGACGTGAGGTACCTGAGGGAACCTGTGGGGTGGACATGTCAGGTTACAGCAGGCCTGAGTGGGATCTGATAGACAAAGTATGAGGAAGGCCTCCAGAGCAGACACATCTCGAAGCCAGGCTCAAGGCAGTGTTGCCACTAGTGCATCTGGAATCCAACATAAATATGCTATTCTATTTTTTTATGGAGGGAGAAATGGTCAGAAGGGGACTTGCAGAGGAAAAAGAGAACAAGATGAGCAGAGAGAAAGACAAAGGCAGATATACACATGCACACCAACACATTCGACCGCACAGAGGTAGACACGCAGACACACTGAGAGTGGGATAGGCAGAAAACAAAATGGTTCCAAGTTTATTTATTGTGTTTTTCTGAGCCCTCAGTAAATTCCTATCCAGTAGAAACAATTCGCTTTGTTCAGTATAATGTTTACTCTAAGTAAGAACTAGGAAATTCCATACAATAGACTAAATTCAAAACCAAAAAAAGAGTAATATTTTCAAGGAAGATGTCCATTTAGCTTGAATTAAATACTAATACAATTGGAAAAAGTAGTAATAAATGCCAGCACAGAAATCACTAATTTGTGTCTGAATGCTGCTTTTCTCTCATTCCAAAAACACAAGCTCTTCATTTTCCTTATGCTCTGACAAGCTGTTTGCAGAAAAGAAACATTCCCCAGAACCTAAACCAAGAGCAATTTCAGGACCTGGCACTTTCTTTGCTTAACTGTCATCATGAAGTGAATAAAAAATCAAATGAAGCAAAGCACCATTTGCTGGTGTTTCCTAAGCATGGTTTCATTATTCCCAGATAAAAGTGCTTGCCTTTCCTTTTATCAGCTGCTAGTTTCTACCTTTTGATTGTGTGTGTGTGTGTGTGTGTGTGTGTGTGTGTGTGTGTGTTTTCCTAATGGAATAAGAAAATTCTAGAGCATTATGGCAAAAATTAGACTCAGTCAGGGTTATAGTAATTTTTATTATTTGTCTTGGGGCATTACAATATCTGAACAAAATAAGACATTGAAGAAGATAGATCACTGGGTGAGGTGTCAAAGATTTTCCAGTTTGGACCGAAGCACTCTCTGTTGCGTACCTTTTGGTACAAGACTATTAGGCAAGTCCAGGGGCTCTAGAAATGGCTTTGGTGGCTGATCTTCTTTCAAACTTAACCTCTTTCTTTGTGTACTTATCCAAACTTTACTATATGCCCACCAATAACTAGATGTTATAATCTTTGATTCCATTTGGAATAATACAAAGTAGTTGTGTAAGAACAAAGATTCAAATAAAAACTATCTAAAATGTCCAGTTTCACAGTGCTGCAATATTTGCATTTTACAGAAAACATTTTGAAATCATTTCAGTAAGTAGAATCCATTTTCTTTCATGAACTGTTAATAGTGAATTCTTAATACTGAATTCTTAATAGCTTCCCCAGGGCTTTGGGTCTTGCTATGAAGCCTCTAGTGATTTCATCATTGTTAAGCCACAGTAAACAATCACAGTTTATGTTCATAAGAATAAAACTCTCAGTCTATTACTTGCTTTAGTTTTTATATTCTTAGAAATAGAAAATTTATTTTCCATGCAATCTGAGTATAAGACAATTCTAAATTTGTTTGTAAGCCTGGTGAATATTGGTATAAACATTACAAAATTGCCTTAATGTATATCAGCATTTGAACTCTTATAGAGACAATTATGTTCTCAGATTTTTCAGGTTTTTAAATAAGGCTCCGACTGTTCTTTTCCTTTGTTGAAGCCAGTTTTCATTTTTGTTTCTGGCCCTCATTCTTTGCTGATAAAAAGACCATGTCAATTTGTCCCTCTTATAAGGGACACACCTCTAAACACATCTTCAAAAACTTTAATTTTCAGTTTCTTTTTCACAAATCTTTTAAAAATAAATCACCAATCTTGATTTAAGCCTGGTACCTACACAAAAGAAATTATATATGTTCACTGTTAAAAAATATATGACATTTAACTATGAGTCTCTACAGAAAGTAAAATTAATATATTATTTAACCTCTAAAGTATACATCTCTCACAAACTGGTGAATCTCCCTTTGCTTATTTTTCATAAAATTATGCAAATACTTAAAAACAGTACCTTTTAAAATTTTGTAGAATATCAAATGCAGTGTGGTGCTTTTATTTTAAATTGGTATTGTATCTTGAGCATTTTCTTGTTTTATTTCCTGGTTTTCCTAAACATGATCCTGCATTACATTCCACCATATTATTGTTCCACAATTTATCTAACTATACAGGGATGTGCAAAATAGGCCTACAGTTGTGAGTATATGAAACAGAGTTTATTTTTGCATTATTTATTATTAATTATTGTATTATTTTTCATATGGACAACTGTAAATCTACTTTTGCCAACCCCTGTCTTGCTATTGTGGGAAATTTTGTTTATACCCATTTTCAAAAAGTGAGTAAAAAGTAAATAACCTTTTTCCTAAATCTTCTACTAATCTTTTGATTATTTTATTAAAATACATTTCTTAAAGAGAATTACAGGTTTAATGATTATCACATTAAAAAGTTCTTTTAGCCTGATAAAGACTGAGCATCTAAAACCATGAGCCTAGTGAGCCCAGTTCACACCCGAGAGGGATAACACTAGAAAAACTGGGAGTGTAGCCATTAAAATCAAGACCAAGGTAAGAACTCTGTTTGCATCTATCAACATTTGCTGTTGATATATATGGAAACAAGAAGAATTGAAACAAGAAAAGGTTAGAAATAGATTTTTAAAAAATGGTGGATCAGGAAAAGGAAGAGTTTACTTTCATACAACAGTTCTGCAATAAAGCTACGACAATGACCCGTAAGGTACTCAGTAGCAAAGCTCCAAGAAGAGGAGTCAGTTAGGTATTTTCCTACACTATACTTTCATGCACAGTACAGAGCTTGCTTTCCTCTTTTTCAGTTGATATACTGGAACCAATTTTGTTTTAAAGTCTACTTAGTGGTTATCTTTAAGCTTATAAAAGTAATCTTTTAAAATGTAAAATATTACAAACATATGGAAAACTACAGAAAGTAATCTAACCTACAACAGACATCACTATTTCAGTCAGATTTAACAGATGTTAACATTTTGCTCTACTTGTTTCAGTTCTTTCTTTTAAAGAAATAAAACATTACAGATAGAGCGAAAGCCAAGTTCCACACTCCCCAGAGAGAACCACTCTCCGGAGGTTGGTGAAGATTAATCCCATGCACTTTTTTGTACTTTCACTACAGGAATCTCTATTTCTCGAGTGGTCTAAGTTAACAACTAAATAGTGTTCTAGAGTCACCCTATCGTAAAATTAGGAATTTAGCACATTTGCACTGCATTACTCTGTTTCTTATTCTTGCTATAACTCCAAGTTGTAGATATAAAATATTGTCCTATTAAATTATAAATGTCATATCATATACCCTTTCATTCAATATTTTTTCAGTTATTTGATTTAAGTTTTGCAACTTAATTTATATAATTATTTAGCTCTATTTAAAAATAATTTTAGTTCTCCCTACCAATTTACTTTGCATGCAACTTCCCTATAATGGATTTCTTAATTTTGTTTTCTCTGTTCATCAGCTGCTGTATATTTTAAAGTAGCTTAAATTGATAAATATATATATATATACTATATTTTATAAGCCACTGAATATCTGAGAATAACCTAAAAAAAGTCTTCAAAGAAATGTTATTCCCTACTAGATCCTGGATACACTGTTTGTTGCTTACTGGCTTTAGTGCTGCAGAGTGGACAATCAGAAATCAGCACCCCTACTACCTGGCCAGTCACGAAATTTATTTGTTCTTGTATTGTAACTTACAACTGTTTTCAATATATTTCTAGACATGAATTCTTTTTTGGTGATTATAGCAATCACTTTTGATATGTTTTTTTTAGTTCATTTTTAAGCTCTGCATAGTTTATTTCAATTATGCCTTTAATTATAGCTTCTGTTCAAACTTGCCAGTTATTTTTTTCCCTAATGAATACATTTAATTTTTAGCCTAGGTGAGAGCCCTCTCTGCCTTCTTTTCCTGTTTGATTTCTTTACACATCTTCCCTTTCTCCATCTCCGAATTTGTATCTTCTTCTATTTTTAAGTACATTATGTAAAAAATTAGATTATTATATCGTTAATTTCACTTTTTCAAATTATCCCATTCAGATTTTAATTACAACTATTGTACATTTCTTGGTAATCAATCCTCAAATCCTCCATTAGTTTTTGTCAAATAGTCTATTTTTTTTTATTTCAGTCAATTGTCTTCTTTTTGTTTTCCTTAAAGACAATGTGCCCTTGTGTATTATAGAAAGAATAAAGAATTTTCTAAAGTTGACCCTGCCACCTATCATTAATGTTTATTAGAGGTTTGGTCTCCTCTGTCTCAAGTTAATGTCCTCTTCTTCAAGTCGGTATCACTTCCTAGGCTGTGTCTTCTTTTCTTTAATTTATTTGTATTTCTACTTAGTCAATCACAAATAGAAGGCCAATGTTTTCAGGTTTACTGTTTATTAACAGATAGGGTAGTAGATTGCCTTTTTCTTTACTCTGTTCACTTGGGTGCTGGTCAAATATTTTTAGATTCACTGATAAATAGCAAGTTGATATGCATAATTCAGTCTCATTTCTGATCTTTTGATCTTTTGTTCCATGTAGCTCTACTGGACTGAAACAGGATAGTACCTTATCTCAAATGCCTGACTGTCTGACACAAAGAACAGATGGAGTACATGGCAATGTACAAAACTCTGCTGATGTGATTCTTGCTTCTGCACCACTCCCCACCTAGCTCTTTACTTGTTGCAATTATACATGCCAGAATAAAACACATTACAATTTGTTTTCCAGTGCATAACATCTATTTATTTTCTGAAATATATAGTCTTAAACTGAATACAGAAAGATGGACAGATATAAAGTGGTAGTCAAAAAGAAGAGCATTTGGCTGCATGAACCAGCACCTGTTTCATTATAGGAACCACTTAGTTGTCTAATACAAACTTTTGTTTCTTGTCCAGGGACATAAGAGTGGGAAGATGTATGTTTCTACTGATATTCAGGTGGGCAGTTGTCTTCTGTTTCTGACTCCTCGCTGCTGAACTCTCTCAACCCATTCTATCAGTCTTAGTAGTTTTAGACAATGGGAAGAAGACTGATAGCTCAACTTTTTGATGGCAGCCTTTTGTTTCAGTTGGTATCATCAGCTTTGAAGAAAAGAGATGGAAACAAAATAGAGGCTTCTTTCCCTGTCATGTAGGAGTCTGGAGGTAGAATGGGCTGGTAAGGCAGCTTTGGTCCCTGAGGTCCCACATCCAGGCTCCTTCCATCTTATTATTCTGTTGCATGTGGCCTCCATTCTTAAGGTCATGCCATAGTCCAACATGGCCTGTCACCCAGTGCACTCACATTATAGCCAACAAGAGGAAGGCACAAAGGAGAAAGGACAAAAAGCAAAGGGCACACACAAGCTGCCTTCTAAGTGAGGGTCCAAGAGGTTACCATAATATCCCTGCTTACCTTTTACTGACCAGAACTTAGTTACAGGGTCACAGCAACCTTGTGGGGAGAGTGTACCTGACAACTATAGTCTCTTTGTGAATGATCATGTACTCACCTAAACGTAAAAGGTTCTCTACTAAAGAAAGGGGGAAAAGTGATTGAGGACAGCTAGCAGACTTTGCCACATTTGTAACATTTCATCTTTCAAGCCATATTTTTGTACTCCATTTTTTAGCCAACATAGACACTAATTTTAATCCTTTAATATGTCAAACAATTTTGTTATAACTTTTGTTTGAGGATGTTCATACAACTCCACAATTATGTATTTTAATTAGAAAAGTTTTTAATATCACATATGTTTGGTGCCACTAAGATCCTCATTTGCCAATGAGAAAAGCATTTATGCATTCTTGAGAGAAATATTTTTTACTATTTGTCAGAGTATTTTGTATCAGAAACTATTTTTCTTTTCTTTTTTTAAAATTATCTTATTTATTTTTAGAGAGGGAAAGGGAGGGAGAAAGAGAGGGAGAGAATGTGTGGTTGCCTCTCGTGCATCCCCTACTGGAGACCTGGCCCTCAACCTAGGCACGTATGCTAGACTGGGATTTGAACCAGCGACCCTTTGGTTCACAGGCCAGCACTCAACCCACTGAGCCACACCAGCCATAGCTGAAACAATTTTTCAAACAAGTAATACATGCACGCCTTGTACTTGTAGACTTTTTCAAGTGGTCCAGTCAGACACAGCTGTTAGAAGCTGTAAGTGGAAGACGAGATTACAGGTGAGATGTGATCACAGATTGTTGGAAATGGCCCCTGTGCTCCTAATCTTTTTCCATCTCTGCATCCATAATTCTACCTGATAGTTACCATGCAGAAAGTTTGTCATACAATTTTATATATCAAACTGTTCCTGAGAAAAAACAGTTTAAATCATTATAACCTTGTCCTTTGCTAATGTGACCATTTATCTTTAATTAATCCCTCTATTATCTTTCTAGCAGATACCCTCCGACACATCAAGACAAAATTTCCATTGTTAGCACATTAAGAATGACTTTTTTTTTTCCCAACAACTGGTCTACTATTTAATCATTAAATGTGTCCCACCAAATATTACCATCTTTTTTATACCTAAGCCACAGACCATTGCTGGAATAGGCCTAGATCACTAGAAATTGTTTTTATTTTATTTTTATTTTTCTAATTTACTTTTTATTGTTATTTTTCCATTACCATTTATCCTCCTTATACCCTCTTCTACCTCTACCCATTCCCCTCCCTCCACAATCACCACTCTGTTGTCCATGTCCATAACTCCTTTTTCCCTTTTGTTCCATCCCTCTACTTCCTAACACCCATCCCAGAGCTGTCAGCCTGCTCTCTATCTATGAGTCTTTTTATTTTGCTTGTTAGTTCAGTTTGTTCATTAGATTCCACATATGAATGAAATCATGTAGTGTTTGTCTTTCTCTGACGAGTATGTTACTTAGCATAATGTTCTCCATATCCATCGGAAGAAAACTGAAACACTAAATCGAAAGAATGTAAGCACTCCTATGTTCATCGCAGCATTATTTACAATCACCAAGATCTGGAAGCAGCCCAAGTCTCCATCAGCAGATGACTCGATAAAACAACTATTGGGCATTTACACACTGGTATACTACTTGAGCATAAAAAAGAAGAAAATTTTACCCTTAGTGGCAGCATGGATGGGACTGGAGAACATTATGTTTGTTTCAATGTCAGTTTTCTGTCTCTCTAGTTACTTGACAGTACTATTTATTTATCTCACTGATTTCTCAGCTCATATCACACAGTGTCCATGTAAACTTTTTCAATTAATTGCCTCTATTCTCTTAAGTATTGGTAATTCATCTTCCATCAATTATGAAATTAGCTCCATACTTGTTCTCCTATATTTTCACTGCCACTTGCCCTCATATACTTCTCCCAAATCAATCTTCTTAAATCAAGGCACGAGAATAATATTGTGAAGGGGTTATTGTTGTGGACTAAATGTATACATAAATGTAGATGTATCTCCTATAGGTTTTCTTTTTCTGGAGAGCCCTAACATACCTTATAAAAGCAAGATATCGGTGTTATTTCTCTTTCTTTTTCTGCACCTAGGCACTGAAGAAAGACTACATGAGACATATTAAGAAGGCATTCACCTATAAGCAAGAAGAGAGCTTTCATGAGACACACAATTAGCAGTTTAATTTGCGCCTCTAGCTCCAAAACTGTGAGACAATACCTTTTTATTTTTAAAGCCACCCAGTCTGTGGTCTTTTTCTGTAGCAACCTGAGCAGATAAACAGAGGTCCTGGGAAGAGAGCCTCTAAATCAGACCATGACCACAGGAAGATGAAAGGGAAGACTTGAAGACCTAAGTTTTGTGGAAAGTAGCACCAGTTGGCACCAATACTAAGACAGCCCAGGTGCTGTCCTCCTGTTCTTTGCCACCATCTAAAAGAGATGGGGCACCAGGTGGTCCTTAGCCACCTTTGCTTTCAGCTCCAATGACTAAAGGAATGTACTAGGCATCTGAGATGACTGTTCTCACTCTGCTGAAAGTGTTTGAAACCCTTGCCTTGAAATGGTAACGCTCTGTTATCCCACATTATTTCCTAAATTTTGGTTTAGAGATGGAGACTGGGAATGGAATAAAGAATAAGAGGACCTGGCTTCGGACTCTAGTCAAACAGAACTGAAAGCTAAACATTTAATAGAAGGTAGGAATAATGTGAGTCATGCTAGTATAGAACATGCATTTAGTTCATGCCTGAAATATTTAATGCACTTTTGAATATAAAAGTGAACAGAAAAAGACCAGAAGGAAATTTTCTAAACACATTATGGAAGGTCAGTTGTTTTTTAGCTCTTTTATTCTAAGATGGTTTTATATTTTCTCATAATTAGAACAAAACTAAAGCAAAAACATCAATGTTGTACATATTTAAAATTTCAGTATTATGAACTGATATCTTTTAAGCCCTCACTTTTCCTGTTACATCAGCTTACCTTCATACCTGGATCTTTGCAGTTTTATGACACAGTAAAGCTCATGTGTCTAATATGCCATATACATTTGAGTGGTTACCAGTGAAGCAAACTAAATTTGAGTAAACCTTTACATATATTTGGTCAATAACACACCTCATTTCACAGAACTTTCCTGCTTCTACCACATCACTAAGAAAACTATTAGAATAAAAGCACTGCTTTACTAAGAACATACCCTATTTTGAATGAAGGACAATTTGCATTATTGACATGGTAGGAGTTTAGAGAATTTCTATGCATCAACATCTTAAAAAGATCTTCATCTCCACAAGCAGATGTAGAATATTGAATATTTAGCACTTTTTATTAGAGGGTTGCTACTTATTTTTCCCGGGTAAGGAGTTAACTGCTTACTAGAGTGAACTCTGCCACTCAGCTGACTTAGTTGTTATTGTTGGAGTTGCCTTGGCAGTAACCTGGTTACTTTTTCTACTGCTTATTTTTTATTTTTAATTCTATTTTATTGATTATGCTATTACAGTTGTCTTGATATTTCCCTCTTTGCCCCCCTCTACCTAGCACCTTCTATTTCCTCAGGCAATCCCCAGTTACTTTCTCAAAGAAGAAATCTATGAATATGAAACCAGCACATGACCCTCATGTAGAAGTCCAGCAATCTATTCCTCAGCAGCATGAAATTCTGACCCCAGAAAGCAAGGTGCAGGAATATGTTCAGAACTGCCCTGCCTGGTTTCAGAAGCTATAACCCCTGCCAAGGCTAAGGCTGAGGGAACGACCTTGGAACCGTAAACCAGCAAGGGGACACAAGCTTATCTCCCTGGCAGGAGCACCGCTTCTGCTCCTTCTACTTCAACCTGCCTGGTCCCCAATGCTTGGTCAGTTAGCCAATGATGGGTAAGATTCCCAAAGGGGGGAATGACCTAAGACAGGCACGATCACATGAGAGGCCCCCAAGGAAGGACTTTGGGGGCTACAGCAAAAAGGGGTGATGGACCCTCACCCCTCAGCTTTGACAAAGCCTGAGTTCCCATGGTCTGTGAGAAAATCTCCTTATCTCTTGGTTGCCTTAGTTCCCTTGCTCCACCTAAGCCTGAAACAATGACAGAGTCATGCAGCCCTGTGCTGAAAAGGGCGGGTTCCCTGGGTAATCAGGTCTAAGAAAGAATAGGTAAAATCCTGTGAAACCTGCTTTGTTTAGAATGCTTTCAGTTGAATGAGAAGGGTCTGAGGAAGATGTAAGTTTGCTCCTTAAAGTCTTTTACAGATCTTTGACCCTGACTCAAAATAGGCCCTCAGACTTCCTTGTTGTCTATTGTTTGATCCTTTCTTCCTGGCAATGAGTAATGAGCTTTACCTGAATTCTTATGCAAACAAACCCAATAAAAGTCTGCTGGGACAGGAGAACGGTGTACTCTCCCTTAGGGGCTCTCTCCCCTAGGGAGGGTGGCCAAGGCTCTCTCCCCTAGGGTGCTCTCCCCTAGGGAGGGTGGCCTGGTGCACTCCCTACTAGAGAGAGTGCCCAAATCCATCCCATTCCTACTTCCCCACAGGACTCAGTTGTCTCTGTGTATGTTTTTCTCGTGGGTCGACAAGCAATCTGCAGCGTTCCTAGGTCACTGCCGGTTGGTGGCTGCGTCAGGAAGAGCTCACATACTCTAGGCTCCTTTAAATGGTGAACAGTTTAACCTTTTCCAAATGGTGAGCTGCATGGACTGTTTGGTGGCCACTCTAATTGCCTACACCCCCTCAAAAAAACAAAACACAAAACAAAACTGGCAACTTCTGATAATGTAAGCTCTGCTGTCAAACACAAAACTGCAAGCAACAGATTGAAGGCACGACCATGCAGAGAAATATCTCAAGAGGGATAATTAAAACACACTCGCACACTCAGAGAAAAAGAGATGACTTTCTTGCCCCTACCATCCCAATCCTCTTGTATTTTCAACAAGTAATAAGACAGGAGAAAGTGGTTGTATGCTAGAGTGCCTCTAAAATTGGCAATTAATAAGGATGCTGCTTTGACTTTCTAAGATTTCCTTCCTGCTAAATGTTTAAATATATCATTCCATTTGCCTCCACCCACATTCTGTCTGCTTCAGGGAAGAATTCTTGGTCTTTTTGACTTCCCTGACTCCAGATATGCACAGGAGACTTTCACCTAAATTAAAAGATTTGTTTCTGTATTTACCTGTCTTCATATGTACAGAAAGAGAAACCTGCAACTCTGTAAGTCAGGGTGAGCGTTCTTTGCAGATGTCTGCCCTGGGCATCTCTTGGGTTTCCTTTTAATCCTTCATCTCTGAAGTATGCCTGCGGTGTGTGCATGTGTTGAGAGAGAGAGAGAGAGAGAGGTTGAAAATTATGATCTCTCCCAATGTCTTGCTCTTGTCACAATTTATTAAGATAAGGTTCTAAATGAAGTGACTTGGCACTTTATTTGCAAAGAGAAGCTTGTGCCTGGCTCAAGAGAGAATAAAATCCAAAAGGGCCAGTATTTTTTTTCCTCTCAGTTATGTTGTATGTGAAGCCTGGGATTCTCATTGTTGAAACTAGGGGCACAGTCACTCAGATCTCTTTATTCTTTTATCTGAGTAGAAGCTGAGTGGGGATGAAGATGAGGTGATGATGAGGGAAGGAGGAAGGTTGGATGAGGGCTAGGCATTTGCACTTTGAGGTAGGGAATATGTCTAAGATTTCTGTGATGCTGTGTGATGCTGTTCATTATTCTTAACAAGAGAATTCTGAAGACTGTATTCATCTAAATTTAAGCTCTTTTATAAATTGATTTATTCATCCAATAAATATTTATTGGGCACTTACAACGTGCAAAGCATTCTAGAGGACACAAAATGAATAGTACAGTCTTTTCTCTCAAACAGTTTATGATTAAATAGGGGAGAATTTTATATATAGTATATATATACATATATATGCAAATAACTATATTATTTTATTCAGGACTCTTTCAGTTGCAAATGACAAAATCAAAACACAAATTTACTTAAACAGAAAAGAAATGTATTAGATCAGAAAACAAAAAAGCCTTTGAGTAGATCTTCAGGCATTGCTAAATTCAGGGCTCATGCGTTATTATTTCTTTTCACTTTGAGTCTCTTCCACCCCCATCCACCCCAGACCCCACTATCTTGGGATTTGAACTCTCTGGACCAATTACTGTAGACAGAGGTGTCTTGGTAACTGAGTACTGGGCATAGAACCTTAGCACCTAAAACTGCCTGGGCCATGGCAAGCGCTTATTAAACATTTGGTAAATAGGATGTTTCAGTAGGTTGGTGAAATTCAATGAAATGAACCATGGATTGTAGGAAGTGGATGAATGACACTGTAGGGAAGAAGAAAAGACAGAGTATAACTAATATCTCAAAAATGTCTTCCATCAGAGGAAGGAAAGGGCATGATGTAGTACTATTCTTTAGAGAGAACATGTTTTTTGTACATAAAGGGAAACATATGTCTCTGGACTTAAGAGAATAATGAAAATTCACATATCATTGTTTTTTAAGGAAATGTGTGTGTGTGTGTGTGTTTTGGGGATGGAGAAAAAATGAGAACAAGAGCACAGGTGGAATTTCACTTTGGAAAGGGGAAAACATAATTTTCTTCCAAAGCAGGAGAAAAAGAGATAATACAGGTAAGGATATAAATAATTTATAGAAAAGTGGAAGTCAACTAAATGGTTAAGAATCCAATGGCTTTTGTATTCTAAGTCCAATAAAATAAGAGAATAAATAAGAAGACTGCTCAGCAACTGTGGTCAAATGGATAGGAACGAGATGAGAATGGATTATAAAACAGTCATAGGGAACTAAGTAAAGCATAGGAAATATAGTCCATGATATTTCCATATGGAAATAGATATCCACAATGTTTCCATATGAAAATTTACATAGAAAATTTACATAGGAAATTTCCATATGGAAATAGATATTTACATAGGAAATATCATGATAGCCAGCTGGATACTGGAAATATTGAAGGGAAATATTGAGTGGTAAATTATATGATTGTCTAACCATTAAGCTGCACACTGAAACTAATAAAAATAAAATTAAAAAGAATAGATTATAGTAATTTTTAGAGTTAGATAACAAAAATTTCTATAGGCTGAATATCTGTATACTTCTCAGATCCACATATTGAAACCTAATCCCCAATGTGCAGATATTTAGATAAGAGCTCTGGGGAGGTGAAAAGGCAATGAGGGCAGAGCCCTCATGAGTGGCATTAGTGCCCTTATAAAAAGGACCTAGAGCGTTTCCTTGCTTCTTTTGCCAAGTGAGGACAGTGCAAGGTTGACTATCTGTGAACCAGAAAACAAATCTTCACCAGACACTCAATCTCCTAGTGACTTGATCTTGGACTGCCCATCTTACAGAACTGTGAGAAATAAATTTCTGTTGTTTATAAGCCACCTAATCTGTGGTATTTTGTTATAGCAGTCTGAGGCAAGAAAGAAATTTTAGCAAACTCAATGGCAAATCAAACAAAACATCCTTATCCTCTCTGCAGTCCTCAGTTAGAATAGAGAAGGGGAAGTATTGGCTCCTACAGGTATGAAAATTAGAAAACATGGAAATATTAATTTACCAAGAATTGAAGAGCCTGGCAATAGGATCCACGTTGGGTGAAGACACAGATGAAGAAAGAAGCAGGCTCATGAACTGTAAGAATGAAAAAATGGCCAAGGGAATAGAGGTTAGGGGGAAATCAGAGCAGAGTGAATAGGAGTCAGAAAGTAGAAGATAAAGTGACTAGGAGTCTTAATGGAAAATGAGTCTGATGCTGGTCTTTAAGTGTGGCTGTGTTGCTAGGCAACTGAAGTGGAGAAAGAATGAAGGTCAAAGTTGCCGAGGGAGCTCAGGCACTAAGAGGTCATTTTTTGATGTCTTGAACTTGTAATTGTAAAGTCTTAAAGTCACATGAACAGACCCAACCCTGGTGGTAAGGGGTGGACAGACTTGCAGTGAGGTGAAGGACAGAATCATCTCTAGGGGATGAATAATCTCTGAGGCCCTGTGTTCCGTATACTCCCATTCATAAACAGTGCTAACAGGCCCATCTGGGCCATACCAGGCCAGAGACAGGTAAGCAGGTTCTTAGCCAGACAGGAGGTGTAGCAACGATAATCAAACCTTGCCATGTGTGGGGAGGCTGTGGGTGAGTGGGTGGCTATACAGGTGTACTGTTGTGTGTTTTGAGCCTTAAACCCCTTTAAAAGTCTTGATGGCAGAGATACCTTCTCTCTATATACTCCTAGAGGTACCCTCAAACTGGGGGGAATTTCTCCAATTATAATATCCTAAGAAAAGTTTGCTCCCCTGATTTAAATGCACAATAACCTACATGATAGCATCTTTATTCACCCCCACCATTTTCTAAACATTGACATTTTTAAGTTGTATCATAAGCTTTATTAATTAGTTAATTTACTCACTCACCCACTCATACATTTATTTCAAGCCTAACTCCTCCATTTAGAATGTAAGCTTCTGTCCTTATGAGACTTACATTCTAAAGAGAGGAGTTGGAAATAAAATAACGTTTGCTCCATTTTAAGTTCCCAGTTCCCAATTTCTGCCTTTCCAATAGAAGTTCAACAAACACACACACATGATAGATAAATTAGATAGATAGTTAGATAGATGGATAGATAGATGATAGATAGATGATAGATAGATAGATAGATATTCAATTACCTATGCAAAGTTTTTTGATAATATTATTTAATGTAAAGGGATCAAAAATAAATTTGGTATAATACTAAACAAATTAAATAATTTTTCTCTTGCCAAGGTGTTCCTAAATTGTTTGCTTTCCAAGGATAGAAAAACAATGCAAAATGCATAGTAAGGAAGTAAATTATGTGGTTCATCTCATTGTCTTTCCACAACTGCTTAAGTACATCTTACCCTTTGCTTAAAGGAAGCAGTTTGTTCTTTCTCTCTGTGTGTCTTTCTCTTTCCCCTTCTTTTCTCCCTACTCCACACCACCTATACACACTCATATACCACAATTCATCCTTAAACTTATTTGTCAGATTTATGATTTCCATGTAAGTACTGCAATGCACCCTCTGTTATGCATATCTCCCCTGATTTGCATCACTCATGGGAATAATGAAATTTCTAGATTCAGTGTTGCTGTTGTTGTATCTTTATAACCATCATCACATTATTAAAATAACAAAAGCAGAATGCTCAGTTGTTTGGAGTACAGTGCTACTGAGGCCAAGGTAGTAGGTTCAACCTCTGGGCAGGTTAATCACTATTTCACACAGGAAAAAAAAGTGGTTTTATAGCTATGGATTGCACCCTTAACCTCAACTAGCCATCTTACAAAGGTATATCATTGGGTACAAGCAGACTGTAGTGAGAGAAAAGGAATGAATTTAGGCAAATTCACAATTCAGTTAATACTAGGGTCACTCTCATAACTAGCTCAGTCATCCTGGACCCCTAATCAAGGAGTGAAGCTTAGCAAGCAAGTAGAATTAACCTTGCATTTCAAGATATATTTCAAGAGCCCTGGCTGGCGTAGCTCAGTGGATTGAGTGCAGGCTGAGAACCAAAGCATTGCAGGTTCGATTCCCAGTCAGGGCACATGCCTGGGTTGCAGGCCACAGCCCCCAGCAAGCGCACATTGATGTTTCTCTCTCTCTCTCTTTCTCCCTCCCTTCCCTTTCTAAAACTAAATAAATAAAATCTTTAAAAAAAAGTGTTATTCTGAGTAGAAAAATATGAAGTACTATTTTTTAAAAAAGATATATTTCAAGAAATATTTCAAGAATGTAAAAACAAATCAGACAGAAACAGTCAAAGGATAAGAATAAGTATTAAATATTGTTAATAGGTAGCATTTGGGGAGGACAATAGCAGTAAGTATACTATACTTTTAAAAATATTAGTTATGGTTTTGTTAAGTTATTTTCAAGTTTGCTATTCACTAATTTTTCAAAGCTGGTATCTTAAAATAAAAATTCTTATTTAAAAATAAATACATGGAATTATTAGTTTATTTTAACATCCCTCATACAGCTACACAGGTTCTGCATTGCATGACTTAGAGGGAGCCTTTTACTTATGCTATGATGTTGATGGGCCACACAGGGGCATTGACTTTCTAATCTTTACATCAGTTCTGTGACATATGCACTATTATGTAAACTGTCCTATATACATGAGGAAATGTAAACTATTAGAGAATAACTTGCTCAGGTCACACGGTTAATGAGTGTTGAAGACAGGATTCACAGCTATTCTTCTTATGTTAAAAAAAGTCATCACAATGGACAAAATATTTTAAAATGCATTTAATTTAGGAAGGATAATATATGAAACCTAGGAGAAATCTTCTGGGACCAGAAAGGGAGGTGACTTCGTTACCTTTAGGAAAGCCCAAAAGGCAAAATAAAGCACAGTTCAAAGTCCTAAGGATTCCAGAAAAATAAACAGGCTGAAAGAGCATTGGATTTCACCAGTAATATTAGTCCATATATTTATCATAACATATGTTTGTTTAGGACACACTTTAGCAAGGAAAACATGCAAAGGCTCACCTGTGGTTTATTTTCCACTTTTTACTCCAGATAAAGAGAGGCAGGATATTTTTGTGTTTTTCATAACATTTCTCTATTGGTAGAAAGGGATGCTTGTACAGTGAACATAGTGGGCTCCACCATTGGCTACTCAGCCCCGAGTTTCCCAGAAGACACTTCAGCTCATCAAATTTTAGAAATACTTCCCAAGAATATGAGTGAGGTGACTAAATGTACTCAGCAACTAAAACCCACATGTACACAGACAATTTGGAAACAGATGAAGACGGAGACCCAAAAAGGAAAATGCGGGACATCATATTAGACCATAAACACCAAGTCTCCTTCCTGAACATTCTCCTTTTAGATGGATACACAGTTGGATCACTTTTAGGCTTTTCACCCCAGAACCCCATTCATGTCAGGAGAGAAGCAGCAACACCTGACATGGAGGAAGACTAAGAATTTAAAATCAGAACAATCCAGATTCAAATTCCTTCTCAGCCACTCACCAGCTGGGTAACTATGGGCAAACAATACACTTTGGCCTCAGTCTCCTTACTTATCCTATGAGGATAAAAATACTCTCTTACAGAATTACGAGGGTAAAATGAGATGACTTCTGTGAAGCACCTGGATAAGTTTACATTTTGATAAACATTGCTGTGGTTATTGCTATTATTGTTAGAAGATTGTAGGAAGATCAGTGGACCTAGAGAGAAAATCCAGCCCCCGCCCTTTTTTTTTTTTTTTCAGATTGGGAGAATGAATCAGAGAAATGGGCTCCTCCTTATTCAACACAGTGTTAAATCACTCAACTTCAACTCTGAAACAGATTTAGCTTTGTCTATATCTTCATAGTTCTATTTAAAGTTGGGTTATTGTAAATAAAAAAATTAGTTAAGAAATGCAATGGCAGGAAGAAAAAGATTAAAGAAGGCTTTGATAGCAATGTGGTGTGTAGGCCTTTCCGTGCAGTCCCAGGGGTGGAGAGCAGTAAGGATAAGCCTTTAAAGAGAAGGGAGAGCCTCCTTGGGATCTCTAATGAGAAGAGGACAAGACAGCTGAACCACTTTGAGTATGTTTCATTTTCAGGACTACAGCTAAAGAAGAAGTACATCAGCAAGTGCTTGCATAAGGATGATACTGTAAAAATGTAAAGAGAGTCCATGATTTTAACTTCAAGACACCTCTTCTTACTGATTTTTATGACTTGGATGAAAGCATCTGGTATAAGCTTCAGGAAAGGTATATTCTTTTAGTTAGCTTGGAATAAAAATAAACAGCAACAAGTCAAAGGAACTGCTGGTTAGACTTGGCAAAAATTGCCACTTAGAGGAGCTTGATTGAGCGAGGCAGCTTGCATGCAGGAGTGCACATCACCTCTAATTCAGGATGTCGGGGAAATGGCAGTGTGCTGGTTAATTGGACATTAGGCTTTCCCAAGTGTTTCCATCATTATGCAGTGCATATGGATTACCAATTTTCAGATAAATGAAATGCATGTGGAATCTTAAAATATTCAGAGATTGCCTGGCCTACTGCTTCCATTTTATTGATGAGGACATTTAGGCACTGTTAAGAATAATATGTGTGAAGCCACAGCTAATTAGGAATGTAACCAAGACCAGAACCCAGATCTCCACATTTTTAAGTCAATGTTTATTTCCACTACCCCAGGTGGTTATTGAACTCTTAATACTCTTGAATAATTTTTGGTGATTGAGAATTTTAAGTGCCTTGGAGGTAGGTCATCATTATTGATAATCTGTTTTCTTTAGACCAGGTTCAAGGATAGAAGTTATAGACATAGGAGATTGGGCTAAATCTCCCGGCTCATTTCAATAACCCCAAACTTCCTGTTTGTTATTGTCACTTGTTCTTCTCTCTTATCAACTGTCTTGTAAATCATGCAAGTGAAATTGATTAGGCTTTGTGGGTGTTGCCAAAACAGTAGTTTCAGATGGAAATTTAGAAATAAAATAGGTACTTCAGTAAATATTTTTAAAAAGTATCATAAAAATAAGGCTTATTATATATATTGGAAGCAATTTCCTGCAGGTTTAAATTATGGTATGGAAGGCTATCATAGTGCAGATTAACCTGACACTCAATTAAACTATTGGAAGACACGAGTTCATAACATGCTATAGGTAATTTTGGGGAAAATCCTCATTTGTTGAGGCCCCTACTTCTAAGGTTCTCAAGGCCCCCATCCCACCTTGAGACTCACACTGCTGTGGAAATATGTAGGAACATTAGTTGCATTTGAATATATAAAGTGAATAGTTATTTTACTCTTTAGTCATGTGCTTATGCTTAATCTCACTTATAAATATATATTAGTCTCTCTGACACAGAGGTAGAATTATGGGTTGGGGAGTCTAAGGCAGGTTTCTAGAACAAGCCTGTCAAACTCTAATGTACATATAATCATCTAGGAACCTGTTTAAAATACAGACTCAGATCAAGTAGGTCTGGGGTGGGAATTGCTATACACATTTCTGAAATAGATACTAATTGTGCTAGTCCCTGAACCATGTTTTCAGTATTAAAAGTTAATATGAGTGAGGGAAAGGGTAAAAGCAATAGAGTTCAACTACTTAGGAAATGTGACAGCTCTTGGCAGGGAGGTTAGGGGGTGGAGGGATCAACCAAAAAGGAAAAAATGCCCTGGCTGGTGTGGCTCAGTGGATTGAGTGCCAGCCTGTGAACCAAAGGGTCACCAGTTCAATTCCCAGTCAGGGCACATGCCTGGATTGCAGGCCAGGTCCCCAGTAGGGGGCACTTGAGAGGCAACCACACATTGATGTTTCTCTCCCTTTCTCCCTCCCTTCCCCTATCTAAAAATAAATAAATAAAATATTTTTTAAAAAAGGAGAAAAGGACTCAGGGACATGGATAATGGTGTGGCGATTGCAGTGGTGAGGAGGGTAAAAGAGAATTAAATAGTAGTGGAAAAATAAAATAAAAAATAAAAATAAAATAAAATAATTACATTAAATTAAATTAAAAAAGGAAAAGCAAGTCTCTGTAGTTGATCTACTTCTAATTAGAGACATAAATAATAGCTATTCTTGATCAAAGTGAAGAAACTGATTAAAGACTTGCACGTAAAAGTCAGTATGTTATCATATTACAAAGAGTGGTATGTGTATGTGTGACTGTAAAAGTATGTACTTCAGATGTGCACCTAGTTCTGCTCTCACCAACAGCCCTCTACACTGCAGTCAGAGTAATCTTATTAAAATTCTAAATCAGGCCTGACTGGTATGGCTCAGTTGGTTGAGTGCCATCCCACAAGGAGTAAGGGTGCTGGTTTGATTCCTGGTCAGGTGACACGCCTGGGCTGCCAGTTCAGTGCCCAGGTGGGGGATGCATGTGAGAGACAACCAAGCAACATCCCTTTCTTACACTGACGTTTCTCTCCCTCTCTTTCTCCCTCCCTTCCCCTCTCTCTAAAAGTAAATAAAATCTTTTAAACACTCCAAGTTATTATTTTATTCCTTTTTCAAAAATCTTTCAGTAGCACTCCCCATTTTATTTGTTCAGACAATATACAAACTCTTAAAATAGCTTATGTGGTTCTCCTGGATCTGGCCACTGCCCCATGTCTTATCACTCTTTTCCTTATTATCTAAGCTCTGAACATGCCTGACATCCATCAGTCCTTCAAATAGCATGTTTTCTCTCCCTCCCAAGTCTCCAAATTACTGTTAATTCTTCCTGAAACACTCTTTCTCTACCCCTATTATGATTATCATTTTCACTTACTATTCCTTTTTATCCCACTAGGGAAGTCTTTCTTGATGCCCAGAGTCAAGAGTAAAAGACTCTGCTATATGCCCACAGCACCCTGGGTTTCCCCTGTCATAACCTCTCATGCTGCCATGATCAATTTACTTGAAAGCCTCCACCATTGTACTCAACACTGTACTCTAATCTTCTCGAGGATAGAGACCATTTTTTATTGCTTTCTATTGTTTGGGGGTTGTTTGCATATTATTTTATCCTCTTTTCTTGGCTTGACCCTTTTTAGGCAAACAATTAATAACTATTGAATAAATAAATGAATGTGTAAAAACTGCAATTGTGGATGGGAAAGTGGGTGAGGGATAGTGTAGGGCATTGTTCAGAAGGATCAGAAAATGTTGGTTGGGATAATGTGATGGAGTTTGGGGAGCCAGAATGTATTTTTCTAGAAGAGGAAGTCCAAGAGCATAAAATATCCATATTGAGCAAATAGAATTAGGAAGAAAATGCAAAAATGAGGAAATTTCAAAGGGATGGTGAAGAAGAATATAAAAGACAAACATACAGATCTAATTGCAGTTTTCTTGGATCTATTTCAACAAAAAGTGCATATAATCTACTGGGCAGACAGAAAATCAGTCTGAGAATAGAGGAAAGGTAGAGGTGAAGAAGCTAGACCAAAATGTCTTTCCAAAATACTTGTAGAAGCAAAGGATCACTACAATGGAAAGCCTAAGTCCACTGACAGTGTACATTTAGGAGGTATATAATTACTTAAATAGTTTAAGACTTGAGAACTTGAGAACAGGCTTATAATAGTTTACAGAAGAAAAATAATATCTTGTGTGACCCATATGACAATTAAGGGCATATTGGTGAAATATTCTATGTCTAGAATAGAATAGGCAGGAAGGGAAGAGAAGAGACGTGAAGGACTCCTAAAATAAAACTTGCCTCGGGCTTTGCACATGTAGGATAATTATTCATACATACAAGTTGGGGAAATGCTTGTTAGTTTTCTGTGGTGACACTTCTGACACTGGGATTTGATTTCTTAGGATATCTCCTAAAACCTTCATTTTCAAGTCATCCAACCAGTAGTGACCCTTTTGTCAAATAAAATACTATCTTTTGTGGCAAGAGAGAATAACCAGGTTGAAAAGAAGCCTGTGGAGGTGAACATCAAGTCCAGCCTCCTGGACCCTCCCAACATTCCATTGGCAGCAGAACCTCAAGTCTTTGAAATACACTGTCACAATCCCATTTTTTCTCTGCATCAGGTTAGTTACTGGTAATCACCAAACATTTAGTGACTTACATTTTTGCAGACCATATGAATAGCTTATTCCATTGATATGTTGAAAGTTTAAATTCAGTTTTTATTCCAAATTATATAATATTTTATATAGAATATATATAAAATACACATACCCATATGAAATTTTCTCTATATCCAAGTATGTATATGAATGTATTCATCTATCTTTCTATCCATCTATCTGAATGGTTGAACTCTTTACCAGAAGACAAACAAACACAAAGATTTAATACAGATCAAGATTTATTGGAAACAAAAGGCAATAGTGGTAAGTTTTTTCAATTTTAATTTTGCTTGTTATCAATCACTTCCTAACAGAATTTTGTGTTTCTAATTTACTCTGGATCTTTTCAAGTCATTGACCTTGCCAGTGAGTGATCAACATTGATCGATAATGCATCTGACCTTCATGAAGAGATCACCTAGAAGAGATTTTTAATAAGCTGTTCAACCTTAGCAGGGTACATAACAGGCAGTTCCTAAATATTTGTTGAAAGATGGACTTACAGAATGAGTGTTGGCTTTTGTTCTTATTTTGAAATTTTTTTATTTTATTATGTAAGCCATAATAGAGTCTTAATTACAGAGTAAATTACTGTGCCCCTGGAATCAAAAGGTCTAAGTTAAGTGCCAAACACAGACAATTTCTTGTTTGAGCCTAGGCCCTGTTTTCATTTTTTATAATGTAGGGGTAGCAGGTAACTACTTGAAAATTATGGACTGCTATCTTAATAGTATCTGCATTTCTTCTGAGCCCTCCTTGTTTGTAACTATTTTTTCTGAAGACAGTAGGTATGGTCTTATACCCTGGTATTCTCTCCAGTCAGGAATATTTATCTTAGTCACAAGGCAGGCCTCTGAACCCTACTTTCTAATGAGTATTTCATAAAAATTGAAAGGATTTAATTAACAAGCTCTGCTTTCTAGCAAAAATTACACTTGGCTCTGAAATTCCCAAGAACACCCCCCCTCCCAAAAAATTAAGCAAGACTAACTTTTTAAAGGTCTGTTTGTACTATAGACTGAATATTTGTGTCTACTCCCCCAAAAATGCTTATGTTAAATCCTAACCCCCAATATGATGATATTTGAAAGTGGGGCCTTTTCGAGGTGACTAGTTCATGAAAATAAAGCCTTCAGGGTGGAATTAGCATCCTTATGAAAGAGACCCCACAGAGCTCCCTTACCCCTTCTGCCATGTTAGGATGCAGAAGAAAGTTGGCTGGTAATGAACCTGAAAGTGGATTCTCACCAGACACCAAATCTGCCAGTACCATGAGTTTAGACTTCCAGCCTCCAGAGCTGCAAGAAATAAATTTCTGTTGTTTATAAGTCACCCAGTCTATGGTATTCTGTTATAGAGGCTGGAATGAACTAAGACAGTCCATAATCGACTTTGTCTTGGGAATATCAGTTGGTCTCCCTGTTGATTGGTTGTATCCCTGACCTTTTACACTGAGAACAACAAGAGGTAATCTCTGTCAAAGTGCTATAAAGGTGGAAGCGTCATATAGTGCATATACTGTATTACCAGTATGCATTTCACAAACTGTCCCTGCAACACGGGATTAGGAACTGGCTGCAGTATATAATGTAACAAGTCATTTAAATGGTAGCGTACAATTTTTGTTTTTCCTTTTAAAAAAATGTTCTTTACCATCTAAATGTGCCCAGATTATACTTAAGCAGAAGGCTTACAATCTCAGGTTTCTGATCAATTTAGAGAGAAGAATATAGGAAGTAGCATTTGTTGAACTCCTGTTAAATACCGTATGAGTTTATTTAATCTTCACAACAGCCTTGGAAGTAGATATTATCAATTCCATTTTATGGACCTGGATTCTAAAGCTCAGCCCTTTAGTAACTTGCTCAAAATCATGCGACACAAAAGCAGTGTAATCGGAATTTGAATTGAGGTGTGGCAGATTTAAATCACAACTTCTTTCTCTAACATCATTCAGTTTTCCAAGAAATAGGAAGATAATTTTAAAAAAGATATAGACTTTTAAATTTTGATATAAACATATTTACATATGGATTAGATTTAGATATAATAAAGAACACTAGATTTAGAATAAATGTCATGTATAATTGGACACAGCATTTAACTCAAACCAGATAATTATTAACTCATGAATTACATATTTTATAAGTGCATTTGCATGGTTGGTAAATGGGAGTTACTTAATTTACAACTGTAACCAGAACACAATGTGTTTTTAATATTTCTGGCAGTGGTCATTAAGCCTTAAATATTCCCAACCCCAAGGCTCAAGCATCTGCCAGCAAAACTGCAGATAAAAGCTGGACATGATATCCCTAAAATCTTGTTTAACACTAAAGACCCATAAAATTTATAAAAAGCTGAAGCATCAAATCTTTATTCTAGTTTGAGTTCTGAAAAATAGAACAGTATGCTCTTTAGTTCATTATGTTTTCTGAATGTGATAAATCCATGTTCCCCTTTTGGAAGTTAGAAACAGATGTCAGGAACAAGAGGCAAGCCTCATGAGTCTTAGTCCCTTGGCAACTAGATGTAAACTTTGAGACAGAAACCAGTAGAATAGCTAGTCCCCCAGGAAATAATAGAATCATTCCAAGCTTTGATTTCTCTCGCTAAAAAAGTGAGTCATGTGTACTGTGCCCTATGTTAAAATACTAATTCACCCTTAGCATTACAATCAGGTTTGAGTTCCACAGTCCATCCCCCATTCCATAGCAATGGTGGATCAATATTGCTACACATGTATTCTTACCCAAACACTCTGGAGATACAAAGTTGTGGAACAGTTTGACAGGTTTCTCATTTAGGACTTGTCCCTAGATAAAAGCAGGAATTATTAAATAGATGTTGAGCCTGAAACAACAGTAATAACTGACCTTCTTTTGCAGAGAACTTAGATAGACTAGATATATAGATATCAGGTAGTCATCATCATGTAGCATATATTTTAATTATTGTGCAAATTTTCATAAATTTTGATTCCTATGAATGATATAAACATTTAGCCCAGAAAAGGATATTGCAGAAAGTTGCTGTTGCCCTTGAAATGGTTCACAAGATGGCATGTAATTAATACTGCAGGAATTAGACACAATATAATGAAACATCAGATACCATTCAAAAACAATTGAATAAGAAAACAGAGGGGCAGAGTATGATGCTTCTGATTCAGCCCCATTAGCCAAGAAATAACCACTATATTTTAATGAGTACTTATCAGGTACAAGTCAGTACCTTTGCATACATTTTATCCTGTGTTCTTAGTAAAACATTTCAAAGGTAGCCTTATTTTCCCTATTTCTCAGATAAGGAAACAGGCCCTCTAGAGTTAAGAAATATTTTCATAGACCTGAAAAGAATATTGGTATGAGTGTATATGTCTGGCTTCTGGCTGTGGCTTGATGCACCAGCCCAGACTCAAGAAACCCAAGATCCACATTTCCTCTAGGACAAGGCTGACTGGCAACTTGTGTACTTTTGCTTCATAAGGACTGGGATCTGACCAGGTGAACATGACTCCAACTCCTAAGCTTTTTCACCATTCTGCTTTATGAAATAATCACCCCTTCTTTGCACATATACCAGCATGCACCTATCTGCTCTTCACACGTTATAGGTTACTTGTTGCTTGTTCCTCATTTTGTACTCTGATTTTCTTAATGATATTGCTCCATGTTTGCTACCCTATCTTGTAGATCTTGTCCTGGAGGAAATGTACATCCTGTGTTTTGAGTCAAGGACACTATATTAAACTTCAGACAATAAACAAACATATACACATGTCTAGCAACATTCTTGATCTGCATTTATATACCACCCCTTACTTTATTGCACATGGACATTTAAAAGTACTTTCTATATTTTATTGACAATAAGATGACATTGATTGTAGACATGTCAATAATTATTTTATGAGTCACCATTAAAGAAGCATAGATAACCAATAAAGTTATAATATAATGCTTGCTTATCATTGACTCTAAGATATAATTTGGTTTCAGAAATATTAATTTGTGAATCAAATCTGTGCCTTAGAATTGGTGAAATATGGTCTATGTCATGTAGTTCTCATAGTACACTATATTGATAAGTTGCTTTGTGGGGGTTTAATTTACAGACACACAGTTTATCACTCATCTACCCTTTACACAATTCCAGCTTTAGTGTGTGTGGATAGGCAGGCTGACCCCATGATTTATCGTACAGACTCTGGAATCATTCTGTCTGGGTTCATGTTGTGCCTCTACCACTTACTGTAAAATCTTGAGAAAGTTTCTTAAATCTTTCAGTTGATCATATTTCTTTTCTCTAAAACACAGATAATAATTATAAAATCTAACTCATGGAGTTATTGTGAGGATTAAATGAGTGAAGCTGTGCCTTGCCCATATCAACTACCTAAAATGCATTTACTATTAATATAGCTGTTATGATTACAGAGTACATGACGATGTGAGCCACTTTGAACTCCCTATGCAAATCTCCACAATGCCCAGGGGACTCCATCTCAACTTCAAGATGCAAACCTTTACAAGCATGCAGCTGTTCCAGACATCAAGAGTGCATGCACAGCCCATAATCATGCCAGTTATGTAACCTGTCATGCAAGCCTCATCTTTCCAAACCATGTATCCCCAGAGGACATATACAACTATGAACAGAGAACCTGCTGTCTCTAAAGTAGACCCACTTTCCATAAATTTACAATTAATATTAATCCTGATCTTGAAAATAAGCTGTGAACTGAAGCAAATTGCCTTAAAAACAGATTTTCATTAATGAAGAGATTTACTGTATGCTTCTCCCTGCCTACCTTCCTCTCTTGGCTGTTGTGAGAAACTGCAAAGCATCTTTCCCTGCTGAGATCCATACTGTGACTACTAATACAGGATGGAGGGCACTTTTTTACTTAATTAGGGGAGAAATACCAGTAATGGCAGAACCTCATTCAACTTTCTCATTCATTTCCTCTCCGATCACTTACTGTGATATTGCATACTGATACAGCACTATACATAGCCATATGTCTAACAAGTGCACCAGCTCAGTGCCTAGGCAATCTTTAACCTTCCATCTGTCCTCATGCACACCTGGAACATCAACATGCATGTTGGTTCAACTCAAGTATTCACTGAAGGTCAAGTATGTTTATAGAGTCCCCAACTTGCCCATTCCTCTAGCTTGTACTCCTCCTCCCTGATTCAT
Source organism: Tonatia bakeri (assembly GCA_004024845.1). Taxonomy (NCBI): domain Eukaryota; kingdom Metazoa; phylum Chordata; class Mammalia; order Chiroptera; family Phyllostomidae; genus Tonatia; species Tonatia bakeri. The sequence goes on from PVIA01000958.1 coordinate 323,325, forward strand.
TCTACTTGCTTGAGTTGTGTTTTTCATAGAGGTGGATACATTTACCAAGGGCTTTAGCAAGAATTTCTCTTTTTCTTTTTGTATATAAACTGCTGTTCTCTTAGATATTAGGCAAAAATAATCTGGTGCCCAGTTTCCAAATATGTGTCAGATGGGCCAATGAAATTGTATTTTAGAGGAAAAGCCAAAGTCACTTATCAAGAACAAATGAAAATAAAAACACAATCCTATCTCTTCCTCTTGTTCTTCTCTTCTCTATTTACTATTCTTAAATATGAGAACAGGGAAAGACAGCATGACATTGCAGAGTCAACTGTAATATATCTACCTAGTTTTGTGTAAACTAACCTAATATCTATGCATACTATCTATTCATAGAGATAGGTAACAAATGTAAATCATGAGTCATGGCATTGTCTAACTACATATCTATGTCCTAGTGAAATCCATACTTTCTTAACTTTGAACCTTCTTCATGAGATCCTTAATCATCCTAGAAATTAGTGAGAGAATAACATCATTTCTTTAGCATTTGACTGGTTACCCTAAAGAGATGTCCAGTCCATAAGGCAAGTAGTAGTGCCGGAGGTGCTAATGATGTACATGGTCACAGACGTGTATTGGTATATGAAACCTCCCCATTTGAGTCATCATAGTTGTTTATTATCCAGAATAACAGAGGGAATTAAAGATCCTGTCCCTCATGATAACTACCAAGGAAGATAAGGCCCTGTGCTTTGTAGATAGCATTTTGAATTCTAGCCTTATCTAATCTTTCTCTTTAAAAGTGAGTTCATCTTTTCCTTTATATTTGGGATCCCCTCACCTGAGTCTTCACACCTCTCAATCCAGATAGCATGCTATAGGTTCTGGTTTCTACTACAATTAATCGTCTGTCATCTCAGTTCTCAAAAATCTTATGGCTTAGGCAAGCGACCATTAGACAAATACTAGGTACACAGAAATTATTTCAGTCCCTGCTTAACACAGGAAATGATGACCATTTCCTATTGGTCTTTGTTTTTCCCATTTCTCCCTTTTCTGCCCTTGAAGTTTTTCTTGCTTATGTCATGATGAAAATGTCAAACTCTAGCCATGTAAGCATAGACTTAAGACAAGGATGGGAAGTAGGGGTGGGTGGGGCAGTGGAAAGTGGTGGCAGGGAAATGGAGACAACCGAACTTGAACAACAATTAAAAAAAAAAGAAAGATGAAACAAACAAACAAACAAAAAGGACAAAGCTCTAAGGATTATGTCCCTGGTTCTGGTTTATCACATGTAAGACTCTGGCTCTTATATTTGAAGTAGGTCACCAAGGCAAGGATCTCCTTGTTCTGAGTTCCTAGCGCTTTTCAGTGTTTTGAATGTGATTCTTATGAGCCAGCATTATATTAGTGAAGCTCTGAAACATGGGGCACAAGTAGGTCTGCTGAAAGGTCTGGGGGAAATACATAAAATTGTCTGCCACCTTTATGGGACTTACCAGAAATATAGCTATACATTTATTCATTTTAACAATGTAACAAGTATGAACACATAGTTACTATGTGCCACGTCTGGGTTAGACACATGGTATACAAATCTGCAAGATCATCATCATATTTTTTGAGCATTTACTACATGTCAGACACTGTTCTAGGTTGTTTACTTTTGATAAATACTAAGTAAAATATAGTTTCTGTACCCAAGAAATGATTATGTCCAGGAACTTCCATTCAGGGATGTTGAGAATGAGAAAATAGCTGTGATTTACCACTAATTTCCTGTGATTGCGATGAGAGTAGAATTTATCTGGGCTGTCCCACCCCACAGTCAGTCATGTCATAGGCAACCCATATTGTGTATGTACTTAATCAATTTCCTTTTCTTAAGTTCCAAACCTTTCGAGGTGGTAATGTAGAGGCAGCAAGGCCAGCAGAGCACCAGGGCACAGTCCTGAGGGACCTAGAGGTTTGCCTTCTATCATTCACATGTACATACCACCTCCATTAGGCCAGTTGAATGTTTCCAATAATGCTGTCATTGCTTTCTTAAAAAAATATGAATAAAACAATCCTGACCTGGTTATTTATTTTGAGGAAAAAAAAACAAAACAGTGTTAATCATGAGACATTACATAGAATTCAAAAACCAGCCAAATGGGAAGTATTTCAGAAGAGGGTTGCTGTGGTCTCTACCACCCTTTCCTACACCAGAGCATTTCTTTCTAAAAATTAATGTCTGAAGGGGGAAAAAAACAAAAACAAAATCAAGAGACAAGATTCTGCAGGCAGAACATGAAGCACGTGAGATGTGAATAAGAAATGCAGAACAACTCAGCAGGACCATTATTTATTTGTTTATTAAGTTTTCCAGTGTAGTAGATTGATCTGAAAATAACAAAACGTTCATGAAGCATGAAGCGTTTCCTAAGCTTTCAATTAAAGTGAAATAAAACAAAACGCTGGATGTGTGTTCATTGTAGGAAATCTCATTAGGGCACCGGTCATCGCAGCCCAGCCTGGCCTCATTATCTTGTGCAGTTACTTCAGCTCACCGCCCAGTGCCTCTGTTCAGGCACCAAATGTAAGTGGTGCAGCTCTTTGCTAACATCGGCTCTGCTCTCCAGAGTGGAACATACCACAGTGATCTTTGAAGAGAAAGGCCAGCACTGCGACCCCTCTTTATAGATGAAGAAAATGAAGTACATCAACTGGATTTCCATAGGGTTCATTGTAAAAATTAGGAATAAGAGAAAGAGCTCTGGAAAACTATATTAATTCCCTGATACACTTGGCAACTCTGTGCTTGTATTGGTGGGGGTGGGGATTCTTTTTGCAAGTGGTTTGAACTCAGAGAGGGAAGTGGTGAAATAAGGAAAGCATAAAGTGAAGGAAAACGGGTAGAGAGCAAGTGAGAGAATGAAAGAGATCACATTCTGGTAGTTCAGCGCCAGGCAGCACAGAGCATGATAGAGCCTGGGCAGTGGGAGATGGCATGGAAGCTGTGATACTGTGATTTATAATAAGAAATATACATTTGGTCTCCATTTCTGTTTTAAAAGAAGCACAGTACTTCTAAAACTCTTGGCATTTCCAAAAGTGGTAAGAGCAATAAAGGTGCTTTGTTATTCCTTACTATCTCTTTTCAAGCACACCTGAGATGACTTTTAGAAAGCCCCCTGAAAATGGGAGCTGTTACCAGGGAAAACAACCACACAATTAGAGGATTGGGACTTTCAGCCCTACTCCTGACCTCTGGGGAAGGGAGAGGGACTACAGATGGAGTTCATTTGCCACTGACTGAACATTTAATCAATCATGTCTATGTAATAAAGTTTTCATAAAATCCCAAAAGGATGGTCGTGGGAGAGCTTCTAGGTTGCTGAACACATAGCCATCTGGGGAGAGGGCAAGGAAGCTCCATGCCCCTTGCCACATATACCTCTTTTTATAATTCATGGGCAATCTACTAAGAAACATGTTTTTATGAGTTCTATAAACTGTTCTAGTACATTAATTGGGGAATCATGGGATCATCTGATCTATAGCTGGTGAATTTAGAAGAACAGGTAACAACTTGGACTTTTAATTAGCCTCTGAAGTGAGGGTGGGGATGTATTCTTGTTAGACTGAGCCCTTAACTTGTGGGATCTGACCTCATCTCTAGGTAGATAGCATGAGAAGTGAGCTGAATTGTAGGACACCATTGATGATGTTGCAGAATTGCTTGATGTGTGGAAAACCTACAGGTCTGGTGTCAGAAGTGAAGTTGCATTGTAATGAACTGTGAGAGAAAAGAAGACACAGCCAGAACTTTAAACCCCCTACCAACAGACAAACAAAGGGAATATCTGCAGGATCAGTGTACTTTTCTAGGTCTAGGAATATTAAAAAGTAATAATAAAGTTGTTTAGATTAGAGCAGCCCACAAGCAACCACAACCAAAAACAGAAACTCAAGCCAGCCCTATGATGGTTTTCTGTTCCTAGTTGTAATGATTTATGTATATATATATTTTTTGAACTAGTAAAATCTCACTAAACTACATATCAGAGGTACTCAAATTTGGTGTTGGTTTGCTATTATCTTTCTTAAAAGCACTTCTATTTTCCCCACTCCTCTGAAAATATGAACTGTATTGAAATAATTTGTAGGCCAAATTCTCATTATACTTGGAAAAATTTCAATTGTGGACAGTTTTCACCACGCCTGAAAAGGCACTGGATATCCACATCCAATGGAAACATTACATATGAATGGTGCACATTTATAACCTGAAATGGCTGCAAAAGAAAGACAGGGCCAGTTATAGAAGGAAGTCTTACAATTCCTGTCTTCTGTCTTTCCTGGTGTTAGGGCAAAATTTCACGGCTCAATAGTGAAATTTAAAAAAAAAAAAAACATTTACCCATAAGGCGAAAATAGAACTCTTCCTCCTGAACTTCACTCTTCTCATCTTGTTGATGAACCACAGTGAAATTTAGTTGGAACAGCACTGGGTTAGGAGTCAGTTCAAACTAAAGCAACTATATTCATTCCTAGCTCAACCAGTGAGAAGTTGTGAGATCTCAAGCAAGTCGTTTAGCTTAGAGTAGAGCTCTATGATATATAAATATCCTACAATCTCCAGAAGAGCACGCTATACAAGGAGGCACCTCTGGTACATGGTTTAGGCTCTACCACTTCCTATTGAGTGAGTTTGGGCAAGGTGCTTAGCCACATCTGCCTCAATTTCCTCCAGAACAAAGGTATACAGACCTCTTAGGGCTTGGTGAAGATTCAGTGAGATAAGGCTTCTGAAGAGCTTACAGTGACACCTGGCATAGGATAAGCACTCAATGATTTTGACCAGTCACGCTATGGTGATGCTTCATCATCTCCAACAGCAGGATTTCCTGCCTGACTGGTGTGTGTCTTTAGCCAGACATTTTACTAACAGACAGATTGAGTAAGTAATGATTTGGAACAATCAGCAGTGTAGGCAAGTTTATCAAGGATCGTCTGGCTGCTTGCTGTTTTGTTATTTTTCTTTCTTTTATGACCCAGAACCAGTATTTAGTGGAGCAATATGTATTCACAAATTGCCATCCAGGAGTTGGAAGTCAAGGTATTATTTAAAGGCTGCTCATGGTGTCTAGATTGGCATTCTGTGGTTACTACACAGAAAGTAGTAAACTGTTGGAGAAGAGTTAATTTAACCAGTGTGATTTGCTTTGGTATCTCAGATTTATTCCAGGTATTCAGGGTAGACAGGGCCAAATGAATACATAAATGAAAAGCCAAGATATGTTTGTCTTCAAGTTTAGCCAGGCATACAAAAGATATTCACAATTGAAGTAATGATGTCTACTAAAAACCACTATAACCATGGTTATGACATTACTGAGGCATGCATAACCATACATTTGAGGGAATTTCCCTGAAAAAAAAGTTTCAGTAAAGTATGAATTTTTTCAGGGAATCCTCTTACTTAAAATGGATTGTGTTCAAGTACCTGAAGGAAACTTGGAATTTGTCTTAATAGAGTATACAGAAGGGATAGATAACAGGAAAGAAAGAAATAATACCAAAAACAAACAAACAAACAAAAAAAAACAAACACCTCTGAACATTTCAGAAGCAGAATTTGCAGCACATTGAAGAGGTATTGTGGAGAAAGTCTTCACTGGCTGAGGGACAGGGAGGCAGACTACATTAGATCAGGGGAACTCATGGTCTTCATGTTCCAGAATTTTGGTTTCAATGTATAAGGTATTAGTTTGATATTACAGAGTTTTGTACAAGAAAGAAACATACCAAAATAAGTGAAAAATCCAATTGAACCATACAAAATTGCCAATGTTCGACCATATTTGATCTACCATAATGGTAAATTCATACAGTTCTAACCAATATCCTAGAATTGTTCTGTCATTTGGGTCAGAGGCAGGGAGATTGGCCTGGAGGCTAAACATATCATGCAAAGATGGAATCTTGTGGACTTTGATAAAGGTGGGTGTTTTGGACAAGGAGAGGACAGTGAATTTTGCTGACATAGTTTTGCTTGAGTTTCCTTATACTCTATTTCCTATTTCTTTTTTTTTTCCTTTGTCTTACTCTTGGGAAAGAAAAAGGATTTGTCATATCCTTCTGGGTCCAATTACAATGATTCTGATCTCTTAGCTGCTTGACCTGTGGACCCTCTACAGAGCACTGTGAGGCCCCTTCTTAAAGAGCAGTGGAGAGAAGCTCAGCTTTCTAGGCTAAGATTGTTATGCTGCGTTGACAGAGGAACTGCAAAACATGCGAATAAGCGCAGTCACTGAGAACCATCTTCCAGTCTCATTATCAGAGATCTTTACTGGATTTGAAAAAAATGCTGCAGGTCAGGAAACCAAAACTTCTAGGGATATTCTTGGTTTTAAACATATTAGAAAGAGAAAACATGGATTCTTATCTAGAAGGGTTTATGAGGCCTTGTACTTGAAATAGTCAAATTTTGGAGTTATGAAAGGATGTATGTGTAACTAATAAAATAGGAAAATATAGCCACTACTTAAATGTTTTCAACTTCCAAAGATAATTTGGGGTACTGTTTTGGGATTAGGGAAAACTGAATTTCTTTGAACCATCTCAGTCCTTTTGTAACTCTGTATATAGGTGTACAATACACATTAGACACCTAAAGTGTATCTCTGGATACCTACCCTGGCATATTTTAAAAGTGGCCAGAGAAGATGGAAAACCATGTGATTTTTGTTCTCCTCTGGACTAACTATAAACTGACTTCTTTGTCACCCGTGGAAAAGATGGATTTCCTGTTTTTGCTCTGGTCAGTAACTCTGAAAGCAACACAACATTAGATATTGGGTGCCAGAACAAATCCCTTTGATAAGCCAATTGTTAAACAATTAAGTGGGAAAAGAAGAGGCACACTTGTGTGTATGTGCATCTGTGTGAATGTGTGCAAGCGTGTGTTCATGTGTGTGCATGCATGTATGTGGATGTGTGTATATTAATGCTTCCTCTTTATTTTCTCAATGCAACATCTCTCTCTTTCTTTCTCTCTCTTTTTCCCTCCCTCCCCTGCTTCTTCCCTCTCTCTCCTGATCTCTCTCCCTCTCCCCTCTTAAGTTACAGAAAAGAGAGGGGGAATAAATGATAAATATAGAAATTTCTCTTTCTAATAACAGGATCATCACTAGTCAGATATACAGGCCTGGCCCTGATGACATCGTTTTTGCTGACATATTCAACTCTCAGTCGTCCTTCACAGGCTGAGTGAAATGGATTTAAACCTTGGACGCTTAGCAATTTGGGAATGCGGGCAGTTGCATTTATAGCCAGAAGCACAAAGAACAATACAATAGCACATTGTGTTTTATATTTCCCTCGTACATTTTTGCATCAGACTCATCAGACTATTATTTGCTAAATGGGTCATGTTTATTAGTTTTGTTTCACTAGCTTGACTATGAGCTCCTAAATGTCAGAGCCCCACCAGACATCTTTGCTTCCTTCACAGTGTGTTGTGCAGAGATTAAATAAACATTAAAGTTCCATGAAAGTGAAACAATACAGAAAGAAAATAATATGAGGAATATACAAGTAAATGGAGGCAAGGGAGAGTATATGACATAAGATAGAAAAAGGCAATTTGGGCAATGCACCCAAAATTCACCAAGAAAAACACATGCATTCACGGCTGGTGGCAAGCATTGAACATTATTGACTAGGGTCATTTCCTTCAGTTTTTCCTTCTTGTCCTCCTTCCTTTCTTTTTCTCTAAGTAAAGGCTCAAAAGAGAGCATAATAGTTCTCTCTTTTACTAGTACAATAGCTCAGCAGGGTGGCCACACTGTGGGTTATAGGTGTGGAGAAGCCTGGACAGCACTAGTCGATTTTAACAACCATCTGGTACTGTCTGCAATCCTGGTGGAGGCTAGAGGGCAGCGGAGCTGCACAATATGTACTCCAAACCCAAACCCAAACCCAGGCCAAGGCCTCTGCTCTCTGCCCTGTCGCTGCGCTGGCTTAATTCTCCCTCTCTCTCTCTCTCATTATCTATCTATCTATCTATCTATCATCATCTATCTATCTATCTATCTATCTATATCTATCTATCAATCATCTATCTATCTATCATCTATCTATCTATCTATCATCTATCATCTATCTCTCTCTCTCTCTCTCTCTCATCTGCTCTAGTATTGTACCCTTTCCTGAAGGCACATTGAGGATGGTGAAAAAAGAAATGTATTATGATATATTTTTTCATCTTTTGTTGTATTTTTTTTCCATTACCATTTTCAGTAGATGAGTGGACAAAGCATCATGACTTATTAAAGACCTACTCTTGTCCCGGCTGGCTTAGGTCAGTGGATTGAGCGTGGGCTGTGAACCAAAGCTTTGCAGGTTCGATTCCCAGTCAGGGCACATGCCTGGGTTGCAGGCCACGGCCCCCAGCAACCACACACTGATGTTTCTCTCTCTCTCTCTTTCTCCCACCCTTCCCTCTCTATAAATAAATAAAATCTTTAAAAAAAGACCCATTCTCTCCAATCCCATGAAAGAATGATTTTTTTTTTTGCTTTCAACACTTTTAAATCATTGTTCATTCAAAGGAAACATCTGTTCTTTACTCAACCCTTTTCCAAAGGGAAACATGAAGCCCAAGTTAATGAAGTACCCCCATGTGTGACAGTCTGCTTTGTTGAAAAACAAATGACTGTATGACCTGTTCATTTACAAAGGAAAAATTGGAAATTATGACATGCAGCTAAAAAATAGTGAGGATGATGAGGGACCATTGGTCCTCAGCAGACACGATTTCAGATCAATTTGACTTCCCCTCCTTTCCTTTAAACCTTCCTTTCCTTTTATTCCCCTTCTGTTCCTAATCCTCTTACCTGACTGTGGCTTATTGGATCCCTTTTCTTTCTTTTTTTAAATATATTTTATTGAATATGCTATTATAGTTGTCCTGTTTTTTTCTCCCCTTTATTCCTCATCATTCTGCACACCCCTTCCCACCAGCATTCCATCCACACCCTTAGTTCATGTCCATGAGCTGTACATATAAGTTCTCTTGCTTCTCCATTTCCCATACTATTCTTTACCTCCCCCTGTCTATTTTGTACCTACCATTTATGATTCTTATTTCCTGTACCTTTTACCCCATTCTTCCCCCTCCTCCTCCCCACTGATAACCCTCCATGTGATCTTCATTTCTGTGAATCTATCTATTCCTGTTCTAGTTGTTTGCTTAGTTCATTTTTGTTTTTGTTTTTTTAGGGATGATTGATGATAGTTGTGAGTTTGTTGTTATTGTACTGTTCATATTTTCAATCATCTTCTTTTTCTTAGATAAGTCCCTTTAACAATTCATATAATAAGGGCTTGGTGATGATGAACTCCTTTAACTTGCCCTTATCTGGGAAGCACTTCATCTTCCCTTCCATTCTAAATGAAAGCTTTGCTGGATAGAGCAATCTTGGATGTAGGTCCTTGCCTTTCAAGACTTGGAATACTTCTTTCCAGCCCCTTCTAGCCTGTAAGGTTTCTTCTGAGAAATCATCTTATAGTCTTATGGGAATCCCTTTGTAGGTAACTGTCTCCTTTTCTCTTGCTGCTTTAAAAATTCTCTCCTTCTCTTTCATCTTGGATAATGTAATTAGGATGTGCCTTGGTGTTTGCTTCCTAGGGTCCAAGTTTTTGGGGACTCTCTGAGCTTCCTGGACTTCCTGGAAGCCCATTCCTTTTTCTGTATAGGGAAGTTCATTACTTTTTCAAATAAGTTTTCAATTTCTTGCTCTTCCTCTTTTCCTTCTCCTCCTGCATCACTATGATTCAGATGCTGGAATGCTTAAAGTTGTCCCAGAGGTTCCTATGCCTCTCCTCATTTTTTGAATTCTTATTTCTTCATGCTGTTCTGGTTGAATGTTTATTTCTTCCTTCTCCTAAACCATTGATTTGAGTCCAGGTTTCCTTCCTATCACTGTTGGTTCCCTGCATATTTTCCTTTATTTCATTTTTCATAGCCTTCACTTTTTCCTCTACTTTGGGACCATACTCAACTATTT